>PVJS01019448.1:0-33698 GCA_004027185.1 Glis glis | reverse complement strand
GGAGGAGGAGGAGGAGGAGGAGGAGGAGGAGGAGGAGGAGGCGGCAGCGGCGGGGGCCAGATCATGCAGGCTCTTGTGAGCCATGCAAACACATTTGCACTTTACCCTAACAGCAATGGAGGACATTTGAGGGATTTTGATCAGGAGAGTGATATTGTTTATGATTAAAAACAAAATCACCATGACTAGATTTGATAGGACAATAAGGAGATAGGCAGAAAGTTCAGTTAGGTGTCAGATGAGGGATAATATATGTCATTGAGAAGTGGTTATTATACTCAAAAGAAGTGGAAAGACTCAGGGGCCAATGATTTATTTAAAGGACTTGGTAAATAACACACACACACACACACATACACACACACACACACACACACACACACACACACACTTATTATGTGTCAGGTATTTTAATCAGAGTGATGGAAAAGTGGACTAAAACAGAAGACACAGAGACAAACCCACATATATACAGTCAACTGATCCTTGACAAAGGGCCAAAAATATACATCAGAGAAAAGATAGCCTTTTTAAAAAATGGGGCTAGGAAAACTGGATATCCCTATGTGGAAGAATGAAAGATTCCTATCCACTCTGCACAAAAGTCAATTCAAAGTGCACTTGAAGATGCAGGAATTAGACCAGAAACATTGTACCTGCTAGGATAAAACATAATCCAGCATACAAGCACAGGCACAAACTTCAACAGGACCTTCCTAAAGCTCAGAAAATAATACTGAGAATTAATAGATGGAATGGCATCAAATTAAAAAGCTTTCTGCACAGCACAGGAAACAAGATTGTGAAGAGAGAGCTTACAGAATGGGAGAGAAACTTGGCCAGATTCTCTTCTGACAGGGGATTAATGCCCAGAATATATAATAACTCCAAAAACTTACTACCAAAAAACAATCAATCAATAAATGGGCAAATGAACTAAGCAGACATTTCTAAGATTAAGAAATATAAGTGATCAACAAATACATGAAAATATGCTCAATATTCCTAGCAATCAGAGAAATGCAAATCAAAACTACACTGAGATTTCATCTCACTCCAGTAAGAATGGCAATCATCAAGAATACAAATAACAATAAATGCTGGCAAGGATGCAGGAAAAAGGAACTCCTATACACTATTGGTAGGAATATAAATAGTAAAGACACTATAGAAATCAGTATGGAGGTTCTTCAAAAGACTAGGAATGGAGCTATCATATGGCCCAGCTATACTATTCCTCAGTATTTGTCCTAAAGAATTAAAGTTAGCATACTACAGATATATATGCACACCTTACACACACACACACACACACACACACACACACACATATTTAAACACACAATGGAATTTTATTCAGCCATAAAGAAGAATGAAATAATGTCATTTTCAGGAAAATGGATGGAACTGTAGAGCATCATTCTAAGTGAAATAAGCCAGACTCAAAAAGTCAAGGGTCATGTATTTTCTTTCATATGTGGATGTTAGAGAGAAAAACAGGGAGAAAAAATGATCTCATGAAAATATCAGGGAGACCAGTAGAACAGACAAAGAGTGGAGCCAGGGGGAGGGAAGAGGGGAGAGCAATGGGAGATATTGGCGACTTAATCAAATTATGTTATATGCTTGTATGAATATGTTACTATGGATCCCTTTATTATGTATAGTTATTAAGCACTAATTAAGATTTTTTATTAAAAAAGAAGTATGGTCCTAAGTCCCTTCTCCTTAAATTTTACCAGCATTTGTGACTTCTTTGACCTACCAAATATGGTAGAAATGATACCATACTTGACTGGAAGAGACTGAGTGGCAGCTTCTGATTCTTGTATCATGGATCCGAGGAAGTAACAACCCCAGAGAACAGACCTTGCTGCATTCCCAGTTACCAGCCAACACCAGCCTTGTCAGTGAGACATCTTGCAAGTGGATCTTCTGCCTTAGTTGAATCACCATGACTGATACTCCAGGGAGCACAGACATGCTTTTCTTTCTGAGTCCTGCACAAATTGTAGATTTGTGAGCAAAATACATCATTGCTATTATTTTAAGCAAATAATGTTTAGGATAGTTTGTTACACAACTGTTGATAACCAGAAAAACGAGAGTGAGGCAGTGAAAAGAGAATTTATCAAAACTTTTCTTTGTGAAACCACACAGGGTAAAACAATTGTGGCCTCTAATTATTCCTATTCAGTAGGATGTCACAGAAAAGTACAGAGCCCATTAGGATGGGGTATACTGGTACTTTGGGATGGTCTGGAAAGGGCTTTATTCTGATACAAATTAACAAAGAAGGGAACAGAATACATTAAATACTTTAAGCTCATGCTTTCATTTTGTTTGAACCACACAAAGAATCCAATCCCAAATTATAATAACAAAACCAGAAGCTACTTAGAAATGTATTTCATCAGATTTCAAAGTTTAGTTTGGGTTAAGGCATACTGGAACCCTTTAATAGTTACTCTACTAAAGACATTTTTATCATTTTGTAAGTGAACAAAAAAAGATTAAGTGAGTGCCTCTGGAGCTTCCTAACTTATTGGTACACCCCATCCCTATATTAAGTTGGAGATCGATAAGGCTCCAGATCAATATCAAAGCTCCACGACAGGGGCCAGTACATGTATGTGACAGATGCAGCCAGGTGGGGAAAGAGAGCAGACAACTCTTTGCTTTTATTTGAACTCCATTTTTCTTGAGTTAGTCAGATATAGACAGATCATTTTAAGTGCTGCTAGTCAGGGCTGGAATGTATCGGATGAGATTAAAGTAGTTTTATTAGAGAAAGAGGACGTCCAGAGGGGAAAAGGTGTGAAAAACTCAGTGACTTCCTAAGCTGACATCAGTGCCACAAGCTTACTGCAGAGCCAGAAACCACCTTGGTAAATCTCAGCCAAGGGCTCTATAAGCCCAAGTATTATTTCTATTATTATCGAAATTACCCTTTTCATTGTAAAGGAAGAAAACACACCCTTATTGTAGGTATAATGTTCAAATTACATATAACACCCTGGAGCTTAAGAAAGGTTAGATATGTCTCTTGGTTTTTCATGAAGCTAACTTAGACTTACCCATTCAGGCTATTAATTACTAGCATTTCTTAAATGTAATTACAGTCTTTTTAGGAAATAGGATGTTGTACATTTTTCTATCCAACACACAATGGAAAGTCTAGCTCCTTTGTGGTATTTAAAGCATGTTAGGTCAATGAATAGGTAAGTGGTTCAAAGGAAAGAGAAGCAGTACTGCCACAATTATCCATGACTCAGAATCTGGTGCTTCCTCTGTTTTATGAAGGCAAATGAATTCAAACATGCCAACACGAAAAAGGGCCATTTTGCCACTTTTATGGCCAATTCAAGAGGCCCAAATGGTGTCTTCTAGAACATCATCATTGGTGATATTGTTTCCTATGTCTATTACATACATTTACATACTCAAGTCCTACTTGAATACAGTTTCAAGAACAATTTAATCTTCAAAGAGAAATCTAAATGCTCCTTTTTCTCAAGAAAATGGAGCTAATGAAATACAACTATTTTTTGAGTGATCTAGTATCTTAGAGCCTAATCATTTCCCTAATACTACAATCTCTGCATCTTCTACTTTGTTTTTGAGACGGAGTCTCACTAGGTTGAACAGACTGCTTTCAAACCCCTACACTCAAGTGATCCTCCCTCCTCAGCCTTCCAAGTGCTAGAACTATAGGCACCTGCCACCACACTGCCATGATCTATTCATCTTAAGAGTCTGAATGCATTTCTGCTTCTTTAGGGTGATCTTATTCATCTGTTTTGACTTTAAATGGGTTGCCATATTGTCTTTTAAACTTTATAATATTTTTCCAAATAGCATTTTTTATAGGAGGAAACAAAGATAAGGGATGACCTAGGAAGGGGAGTAAATTTTACATATCTCAACAACTCAAGTTTCCAATCTATTTTTTTTTTTTTTTGCGGTACTGGGGATTGAACCCAGGGGCATTCTACCTCTGAGCTCTACCCCCAGCCCTAATTTTTATTCTTTATTTTGAAACAGGGTCTCACTAAGTTGCAAAGGGCCTTACTAAGTAGCTGAGGCTGGCCGCAAACCTGGATCCTCCCGTCTCAGCCTCCCAAGTACTGGGATTACAAGCGTGCGCCACCATGGCTGGCTCCAATTTATTTAGAAAGTTATTTTAGGGCATTTGTGTGTCATGAACTGATTATTCAGCTATTCTTGTAGCAGTTATATAACATCAGGTATAAAACATGGTTCTTCCTATTAGGAAAGTATCTTTTATATTCTGGTTGGAAGATGACACATAAGAAGAATATGAATAGTGAAATGGAGGAAGGGGACCAGCGGGAAGGAGAAAGGGAGGTACTGGAGAATACAATCGACCAAATTGTGTTTTTGCATGCAAAAATATGCAACAACAAATCCCACTATTAAATATAATCATAACCCACCAACAAAAAACAAAAATAAAGAAGACACATAGAGATCTAGTAAAATGAGAAAGAAAAGTTCCAAATACTGGGATATAAATATGAAGTGGAAACAAGGTTGGATGAGCACACAGAACTGGCATACTTATGAAAGCATCCTTCCTTCATGTGTTGACCTGCCAACTATGTACAGTCCTGCCGTGTTTTAGTAACTGGGCTATGCTCTGGAAAGTCAGTCACGAGTCAGAAGCAATGCATCACCTGGCAGCATGGCGTAGTCTCTAAATTCATGAGTTCTGGAGCAAAACTGCCTGAGCTTGAATCCCTGTCTTGACACTTGCTAGGAGGGCCTCATGGGGCTTTGAGCAGGCTATTTAAAGTCTCTGTGTCTTAATTTCCTCTTCTATAAACAGAGATCACAAGAATAAGTGCCTTTTAGAATTGTTGTGAGGATTAAATGTGCTGACACACACAGAGCATGGCATATTATAAGCATTACACAAGTATAAATCTATTCGTTAGAATACAGGAGGAGACAGGCCAGTGACAAGGCTGACCTAAGCAATGGGGACTTCAATTGGATCAGATTTCCTGGAGTTTCCTTTGGTACCTTCATTGACTTAGACTTTTAGGGTCCTGGCTCCAGGGAAAGGTGAGTCAAGAGGTCTCAGCTGTAACTCCTGGAGAATGTCTCATAGCTCAGCTCTCCAACTCAAGAAGCAGGGCTCTGCACTAGTAATGTCATTCCAGAGCACAGAAAAGATGGAGGCAATTCCAAAGTCTCTCAGCATAGAAACCAAGTCAAAATATGACCCATCTTCTCACTGCCTGGTTCCCTAACTCTTCCTGAAGAGGCCGTGCATGGGGTGCTAGGCTTGGGAATTTATGGATAACCTCATTCAATTCCTAGCAATAAACCTGTGATATAAGAACAGTGAGATTCATTTTGTAGATGAAAAGACAGGCACAGGGAGGTCTGTCACAGGGAGGACAGTGCACTGTCAAGAACAAGAATGAGCAGCTTTTGCTTCTGCCTCTCAGACCTAAGACCAAGGTCTGTTCCACCCATGTTCTTTAATGCTAAACCAACAGAGATGGTAGAGTTTAGAGCTCAGGGTTTAGGGTCACACTGCCTGATATCTAGTATAGTCAAGCCCATGAGAAGAAGGGTATTTATAAAAGCACCCAGGCTAACTGGTTACAAAACCTATGTATCTACAATTCCAGCAGAAGGAATGTGGGAGAAGAGTTTATTAACAAGGGGGCTACCAGATATTAATTTTTTCCTTCCCACTGTAACACCTTCTTACTCATGATAAAGAACTCTTAGAAACAATGTGTACTACACCTGTATTTCCTTACAAGAACTCACACACAGGCATTACGCAGGCATGTGACAAGGGTCCTGAGGAATCATGCAACTTTCCAGTCCTCCAGGACCACCCAGGCAAGAATAGAGGCAAGAATTGTGTTTGCAGCTGCCCAGCGCTAGCTAGCTCCCAACAACAGAAAGCCACTCTGACCCAGCACCACACCCATCCCCATTATGGTGGGATATGTGTTTACATTCTGAGGCCAAATTAAAAGAAGGAGAAGAAGATGATGATGATGATGGAGGAGGAGGAGGAGGAGGAGGAGGAGGAAGACAAGAACAAGAACAAGAAGAACAAGAACAAGAACAAGCAGCAGCAAACCATGAGTTGGATGGTTCCATCAGTTCCTTTCAGTTTTTCCTTACAAACTTTAATTATATAATCATATAATTTTAACTTTTCATCATTAGCCATTAGAAGGAGGATGGGGAGGTTTTGCTACATAGCTGTAGGTTAGCTAAATGCATAATCTATTTTGAGCCTTGAATAGTGCTGACCAGAGGATTTGGGGAATCTCCATTCTGCAGAGCGATTTGTGGGCTTCAGTCATGTCAGATGCAATTAGGTACAGTCCATCTCTCTTAAATTCCCCAGAGATTTCTTACACAGGCTCCCAAAAGTTTTCCTTTCAAATCATCATATATTTTATATTCATATCAGCATTTGGTGACCACTTTCATCCACAATTTCACTCTGTGGTGTTTATGTCTCCATGGAAGACGAGGAAGTGAAGAGCAGGAAAACAAGCACTGCTCTTTGAGCTGTCAAACAAAGAGCAGCAAAGGATCAAAATGATTTTCTAGCATCCCAGATGATCAGAGGCTGTGTTTGCAAGGAAGCCACCTGCCGGGCTTCTGTGCACTTCCATCCCTAAACTGGTGCAAGACATACATATCTTTTCTACATATATGATGCAATACATACATATCTTCATATGATGGCAATAAGAGACTCATTTATGATAGAGAGCTTCTTTCTCAGATCCTGTAACAACACTGAGAGTAAATTTATCCTGTGTCTCACGTCAGAGTTGGGCTTTTTACAATTCACAAAACTCCATTACCCCACTTTGCTCTAGTCTACGCAGTTTGTATATATATCGTCCAAAGCCAAAGTACAAGGCATGCTCTGCTCTCAAAAGGCCAAAAGGACCCAGGGATTAGATTTTCACAAGTTAAGGTTCTACTAAAATTAAAAGAAAAAAATAATTTAGGAAACATATGAACAGATTTTTTGACTTTGAGGGAACCTAAAAATGACTTTCAAGTTCTTCTGTCCATTCGCAAACCCAGGTGTATTTACAATTATTTTTAGTTTGTTTTTCATCATCCAATTTTTTGACAAGAACCAGGTTCTATGCTCTCTTTTTTTTTTTTTTTTGCGGTACCGGGGATTGAACACAAGGGCGTTCTACCTCCGCGCTACACCCCTGGCCCTATTTTCCATACTTTATTTTGAAACCAGGTCTCACAAAGTTGCGGAGGGCCTCACTAAGTAGAGAGAGAGAGACAGGGAGAGAAAGAGAGAGAGCCGAGGTTGGCCACGAACCCGGATCCTCCGGTCTCCGCCTCCCAAAGTACTGGGATTACAAGCATGCGCCACCACACCCAGCATTCTATGCTCTCTTAATGCACTAACTTGCTTAAAAAATAGAGAAGCACAGTGACCAATTGTCTTCTGAATCACCAGTATTCTGTACATATCACAACTTGATAGTTTGTGGTGAAAGAATAATGTAGCCTCATAGTGTTCTTCAACAGTGCTGAATCATTTCTCCATGAAAACAGGATCATTTCTCATCTTTTCTCAATCAGCTCTAGCTACACAATTCCAGTATTTTGCTCCTATGATCTCTCCATTCTTTTCTGAGTCATTGTTTTTCTCTTCTATAACTTGACTGGAAAAAATAAGTACATCTCAAATGTCCGAATTATGTCTCAATTTCTTTTTTTTTTTTTTGCGGTACTGGGGATTGAAGAACCCAGGGGTATTCTACCTCTGAGCTACACCCCCAGCCCTATTTTTTTATTCTTTATTTTGAAACAGGGTCTCACTAAGTTGCGGAGGGCCTCACTAAGTAGCTGAGGCTGGCTACGAACCTGCGATCCTTCAGTCTCAGCCTCCCAAGTATTGGGATTACATACATGTGCCACCACACCAAGCTTGAATTATGTCTCAGTTTCAAAACTGTTGAATGTCAACACAAGTGAACCAGTCTGAACTTTCTAAAAGAGAGGTCAAATTAATACAGTCTTGTAAGAATATTTTCCCATTAGCCCAAGGATCATATACATTAGGATTTAGGTGTACAGATGACATATGTTCAATTAATGAGCAACTGCTAATGAGCAATTTATTCCTTATATACTTAAACATTAATTAGAATGGTTTAATGAATACAGAGAATGAAACTATTCATGAATTTATTGATTTATTCAATATACATTTGCTGGCCATTTATTGAGTGCACCATTTTACATTCCACAATGCGTGAGAGTAAAGGAAACAGTATGAAAGTCCCAGTCCACTTGCAAGTACCACAGGGATGAGTAATAATGAAAAGCACGAAGCACAACATAGTGATAAGTAGAAATCAGAGAGAAGAATCTATCCGGTTGAAGCAGGCAAGAATGTTAGAAAGTGTCACCTGAGGAATTCAGGGCATGGTGGACAGAAAGGGTTGAAACTCCAAGTTGGAAGACAGGTTGAAATGGAAGAGTGAAATTTGAACCTGGAAGAGGAGATTGAGTTTAGCCTTAAAAACCAAATTAAAATTCTGCTAGTTAATAACAAGGTTAGATGGTTTTGTTCTGGACAAATAACTTTTTACAAAATTAGTCACATAAATTATTCCATAGAATTGAAAATGTTCCTTTGACCACATAAAATATTTTTGCTTCTTCGTTTTAATAAATTTAGGCATGTTATATGATTGTATGCTACATATTCTCCATCCCTGAGTCTGTATTCTGTAATATTACTCCACTTAACCTTTATTACTTCCTAAACAACTAATAGTGCTTATACTTTTACTAATAAAGTCATCTGACATCAAACAACAGAGAGGACAGAGACTCCCTAACAAAAAGACAACCATATGAATATACCTCGAGCGATCATGGTTTGACACTATTGATGCAGTCTTTCACAGTGATGCAGCACTGCCACAGAATCTTATGCAGTGTGTTGGGTCCTTCCACAAAGAGCAAGCAGTATTTGTTGAGTTTGAGATGTGGTCTTTCTTCCCTTTTTCAAGCCAAGGAATGAATGTCAAATAACAAACACTTCTAATGTTCATGCACATTTGAGGGAAAGGCAGGTTGAAAGTAATGTGACTAGACTGTTCTCTAATGTTTTACCTCCCAAAGTGATTCTCTCATGGCCCACAACAACTGTGGAAGCCATAAGTTGAAGATGGCAGAGCCTCCATCAGTCTTGGTTCCTGAATGGTGACACAGTTACTGCCCTCATCTCAACTGCTATTTAGATTTGATGTAATCAAGACATAATTCCACTCTATTAAGCTATTGAGAGTTCAGTTATCTATCTATTACACTATGTAGCACTTACTTTAACTAAAAATGGCTGCCCTCTCTCTGTTAGATATTTATATAAATGTCAGATACTACTTCTCAACAATTCAGAATCCAATTTCTTCAAATATTCTCCCTTGTTGAGAAAAAGAATTTTCTTTATATACCAGCAATACCAGTCAGATTCCCTTAAATGTTTTTCTCCATTTAATATTTCTTCAACAAGAAGACTTATACGAGGTATAGAAGGAAACAGAGGGTGTCAGCAATCCATTGTTTGCAATGGTTGTGGACATGGGTTTGGCAAAAATTGTCCTCCACAGTGCCACAGGCAGCTTGCACATCACCAGTAATTTTCTGGGGTTCCCATACTTCCCAGAACCTCTGAAAGCTAATGGTGGCTCGCCTTGAGCTTTGATTCTCCAACACTCCCAAACTGTTCCCAACTGTTCTAGAAATATCTAATTTGAAATATGCAACCCTTTTCAGCTTAAAATACCTAGAGGAGTTTCTGTTTCTCTGACGAACCTCTGAAGCATACAATCCTTCATTTGGGGGAAATCCTTAGTGATTCTTTTCAGTTATGTGAACTTGGGCCCAACTCTAGATTGGAATAGGGCTTGAGAGTTCAAGTCTTCTGCAAAATAAATAACAAAGAATTTTTTTAATGTAGTAGCTAAGGGTAAGGAACTTGAATTCTAGAATAGGAGACAAGAGAGAGATAGACACTCTCTGCCTGGCAGGGTTTTGGAGCCTAATAAAGATGCATTCTAAGCTGGGCGTGGTGGCGCATGCTTGTAATCCCAGTACTTTGGGAGGCGGAGACCAGAGGATCCGGGTTCACGGCCAGCCTCAGCTCTCGCTCTCTCTCTCTCTCTCTCTCTCTCTCTCTCTCTACTTAGTGAGGCCCTCCGCAACTTTGTGAGACCCAGTTTCAAAATAAAGTATAAAAAAATAGGGCCGGGGATGTAGCACAGAGGTAGAACGCCCCTGGGTTCAATCCCCGGTACCGCAAAAAAAAAAAAAAAGATGCATTCTAGTGATAATGTCCTTGTGGCAAAGAATAGCTAATGCATTTCTAGGAACAGGGCTTTCACATTCAAGTTTAATGTGTTGCTGTTCTTTATTTAGATGAACAACAACAAATCCTTCACTCCATCTCTTTCTTCAGCATTTAATCTTAAGGAAAAATCAATTCTGAGTGGCCTTAGGGATGTCTTAAAGGGCATATAGGGAAAGACAAGGCATACGATGGTGAGCAGTCATGAAAGGTGAGCTAGTGAATAGGGATTTGGAACAAGAGCTGTCACCACAACATAAGACTCTTTAGACACTGGAAATGCTAAGTATGATACTGGACTTCCAAAAGCATAGTGAGTAGAGCCCTTCTATGTAGTTAGGAAGGAAAATGACACTCAAAATCCAGAAGGACTTGGAGACATTCAAAATACACCAATATTTCCTAGAAATATAATTACTTCTAGAAGTAATAAAAAACAAATATGTGGGAGAAATCAAGATGACAGCTGTAGATAGCAGGCTAGTCAAGAGTTAAGGTGCAGAGTAACCTATTGAATAGAGATCCATGCAGAAATAGAAATCCCACTGTCTGGAGCAACTTTCCTGTGCCTAAGCATCCCATTTATTAGAATCCAATTTCTTACATAGGTTTAAAATTCACTTTCCAAATATACTAGGAAAAGCAAATTCGACTGACACATTTACACTTCAAAGGGTATGCTACTTGGTATATTCTGAGTTCTGAGTCAGAAACAGAATTACCAGTTTACCTGACAATTCACATTGCCACCACCAAGGCTTAAAATCTACAGTGAGCATGCCCTCATATGTAATAAACACAAATAAAAGGATTTTCTTCTCCCCAAGAAAATAATACCGTACACTCATTCCTACTATTTATAAAGCAGCTATCGAAATGGTGCCTTGATTCATGAGGTTTCTCCAGGAACTCAGTGTTTATTTATGAGTAGAATGAGATTTTTTTTTTTGAAATGCATCAAGTAGGGCCACCTAAACATGCCCTTGAAGAATGCACACCATAACAAAAGTCAGATTGCTCTCAATTACACAACGCTGGCAGCTTCCACATCGCAGAGCTCTGAAATTACAGGCAGGGGGGAAAATTATTCTTAGACAAAGATGATGTGGTTTGAGAGATGATAATTTTATTCTTTAAAAACAGCTTTGATTCGACTACTTTTCAGATTTGTTCTTTTTGACAAGGTGGTATTAACACCTTAACCTAAAGCAAATTCATATTTATCCAACATACATTCTATGTGCAAAATTGCTTACTCTCTGGATAAACATCAGGCCCGCCTTCCCACCCACATTCAGAAACTAGAATCGTTTTTCATACGAGTGTATATGACAAACTCTGAAAAGCTTACTTTTTACCTAAAAGCTTTATAAAACAAATAGGCAACTATGTAGTAATAGTAGGGATTGTATTGTTCTTGAAAGAACACATCTGCAGCATCACAGATTAATTGTTCTCTTGGACCATTATTATGCTCAGGTCAATATAATAAATTTGAGCATGTCATCTGCTGAATTATGAATCACCAAGAAGACCTACTCACCTAGAAATGGTTCTGTTGTTTCAACTGCAAGTTTAAAAAATCATCACTGATGGCATTGAGAAGATTAAATTACCTGTTTTTTAATTTCAGCAAGCAATGGAGTGTGTCTACCTGCTGGATCCTCTGCCAACTGACAGACAAAAGACTGAAGGGAGTGCACTTTGGATGTTATCAATTAAGGAAAGGTGACTCGTTAATCTTTACTGTCAACATCTGAGTTTTGCTCTGATGGCTCCTCCAGTATCAACCGGTTGTCCGTATTCAAACCAAGACTCATTCTGCTAAGGTCACCTTATAGAAAGATAATTTAAGCTTTACCTGCCTTATTGTGAGTCCATTTAGAAACAGTTAATATGTAATACCATAATATGTATTCATTCATACATTCAGTAAATAGTTATTCTGTGCCTATGGTTTGTCCGGAAATCTACACAAAGATGAAACAAACTGTGTCAAAGAAGGGCCAGTCGTTTTAGAGCTATTTTTGGATCCTGACCACTATACTTACTTTAAGAAAGGTTGAACTTTAAAATGAAAAATTATGGCTGCTCTTTAGATTTTTAGAAAATGAATGTTGCAAGCACATCCTTTTGAGAACTTGCTACAAATCACTTAGTGGTTTAAGAAAAAGTAATGCCATATATATCAAGTCTGGATGTGGGCTTGCTTCATCATCATAAGATAATATTTAATTAAATAGAGTTGACAAAAATGCTTTATTTCAGGTAGCATTAAAAGAAAGAAGAGTTGAATTGAGAACATGTGACACATGGATATAAATCCAAATTTGGTATGTAATACATTTGCAGGTGCATTTATTATCATTTGTAGTAGTAATTAAGTTTTAAAATAATGAATATTAAAAGATTTGAAACAAACATTTGTGGAAGTAATAAATTCTGAAAGGCCAGTAGCTTATGGAGTTGGTTTTAACTGTTATTCCATTAGAATAACTAACTCTAAAAAACTTTTGGTATTTAAATAGAAACTATCAATCAGAGTGTAAACAGGAAAACACAAATCAATGAGTAATTTAAGTGAAGGAAATTTAATAGGGGGAACCGGTTCCACAGGTACAGGAGAGCCAAAAAGCCAAATAAATAACAATGAGGTAATCTAGGGATTACCAAAGGCAAGAAACTGCAAAGACAGACAAGAGTATTACCAGAGCTCAGAGACCATGGTTACATGCAAGCCTTAGCGGGCTTCCCTGTCAGGGGATACATATGGGAGGCAGAGATGCTACTAAGGCAGAGAAAGAAGAGGAAAGAAATCCTCCCCTGGCCTCTCCTTCCTCCTGTCTTCTAATCTCCTGATGGTGTTACCCACTGACCCAACCCAGTTAGCAGTCAGACAGGGAAGGCTGGGAAATACAGCCTAAAGAGGTCTAGTCCTCTGTGAGACAGAGCATAGCAGGGGAAAGGCAAGAATGGATACAAATCGAAGAGGCTCAGGACCACCATGGTAGCTATTAGTCACTTGAACCTAGATCTACATTAGCAATGTCAAACTTGGAAGCTCTTACACTGACTCTGTAGTCACCATGAAATTCAACATGAACCAAAATCATCGACTAACTCGTATATAGCCAACACTCCTTGTGGTTAACTATGACAAGACTACTTGACACTGGTCGCCAGGTATAAAAACCCTATTTTTTTTTTATAGTGAACTGGGTATGTAGGTCTAAACTTCTGTCAGCAGAAGACAGCCATCTTTGGAGACCTTGTTTTCCCAGGTATCTTTAGTAGCATTGAAATTCCTCTAGCTGGCCTTTTCCCAAGAAGCTGGCAGACACGTGTTTTAGCTAAGTCTATTTATTCTAAAGACAAGGTCTCTGGGTTCAATACTCACCATTTCTCTATAATGAAAAGATGTCTGCTTGCACAGTATTAATTATCTAGAACTTTCTAACATCTTGTTACAAAAAACAAAACTTAAGAGTAGATAGGAGATAGAATTGCCTTATATGTTCAAATTAATAAAAACACTAAAATCTTAAAAGTAAGTTTTACAGTATAAAAAGAAGTAACTGAGCCAAGTGTGGTGGCATACAACTGTAATCCCAGTACTTGGGAGGCTGAGACAGGAGGATTTCAGTTTAGAGGATAGCCTCAGCTATTTAGCATGACCCTCAGCAACTTAGCAAGACCCTGTTTCAAACTAAAAATATAAAATAGGGCTAGGAGTGTGGCTCAGTGGTATAATCCTCCTGGGTTCAATCCCCAGTACCCTCCCCACATATACACAAAAGAAAAAGAAAGAATTTATTTATAAATCCATATAAAGCTATTGCAGGCTCATGACTGCATGAACTTAAGACTGCCTTCCCTAAGAGGTGCACTGGAGGATGCACACATGGTTATTATTTGGAAAAAGGATTCTTTAGACAAAAACTTACTTTGCTGTAGAACTTTCTCATAGCATTTGATACATGAATAATCACATCTTAATCAGAGCAAAAAGGACATGGTATTTAGTATTTATAAAACATATTTGACAATGAAATCTTTTTAGCTTTGCAGAATACCACCTATATTTTGGAAAATAGGAAGCTAAGGAAAAAGAAAGAAATCATTTAAACTGGGAAATAGCATAATATAATGTAGTGTGGTCCAAATTCTACTAACTATAAAAATGACCCAGGAACTTATTAAAACTATAGATTCCTGGAAAGAATATGGCAAACTTCATTTTAAACCATTGTTCCAGTTGACTTGAACAAGAGAGATGTGAGTTTGGGGTTTGGAAGTAGGTTAACTAGAGTCTGAATCCTGGTTTTGCCATTTTCTGTCTTCATGATCTTGGGCAAGTTCCTTTAACTCTGAGAGTCTTTGTTTTCTCATCCATACTATGGAAATACAATAGTGCCTACTTAATAGGGTTGTTGTGAGTATAAAATGGATGGGAAATGCTTAGCAATAGTGACTGGCAATTGTCATATACTATATGCATGTTAATATATAGCAAACTAATGTTATATATTAAGCCACATGTCTTTTTTTCTTCTTTTCTGTCTGGAGACTTAGGTATCCCTAACTGATATCTTTATAAGAATTTCTATCCCAACTCCTGGCTTCTTGCCTCCTATGCAATATGTTTTTGTATTGGTATAGTTGTTCAAATTGTATTTGCAATACATATTTTTTAAAGTATTCAGTTAGAATCAATCTGTATGAGTCATGTTCATAACACCTGTAAGGATAGTTCCTTTGCTCCCCACCTGTACCCCTTTGAGCTTTACAGAGACATTATAATGATCTTTGCCAGTGTTCTCTGGGAGGAAATCAGAAAAGACAAGAAATTCACAATGTGAAACATGCCCACAGATACAAGCACTGCTTTTGCAGTGATCCCACAGATGTGTTCCCTGAAAACTACAAGTGCCACTTGTGAAATTTTGCTGCCTTTCAGGAATCCCATGGGTTTGTTTTGTTTTTCCTACAGATATATGGTGAATTGAGATGCTTATAGTGGAAGAAATTGATAACGAACCCATGGGCAGTTTACATCTGCTTTACGGATCTGATCTAAAACCAGCCCTTGGAATTAGAGTGGCTAATGACTACTGTGTCCTTACTAGAAACTTCAATGTTGTTTCATTCAAGGTGATTCTAAATATATACTCACTGCCCATTTTCCATGTGAAAAGAGGAAATAAATGGCACATATGTTAGCATTTTTGTCTGGTTATTGAAGTCAAGGTTTGGCTCTCATGTAGGAATATGCAGCTCATTGCTCCACAGCCCTTATTAAAGTGACTGTGCCAACTCTGATGCTTACTTCTGCCCTCTTCTACAATTCTGTGCTCCCTAAGATTGAGTCATCTGTCAACATAAATGGCAAGAGCCAGCCTGGGTGAGGCTCATTGCTCTGGTCTCTATAAGAAATGAGCTCTACTGTCCCATTTCACTTTGCAAGTCTGCATTCTGTGGCTCCCACCAGAATGTCAGGTCATGGTAGCAAAAGTATGTACTTCCCAATGGACCTTGGCATCCCCCTTGTCAAGCAGCAGGAGAGCCTCTAATACCCAGGAGGAACATTGTAAAGAAGGACCAAATGGTATTAGCCCTTTAGGAGGTCACTCCACCTGAAGGATGCCCTGCTTATGACCAAAACAGCATGAGAGCCATCTTAAGGAGTAAAGTGTGAGTCTGTCCTTCTAACTTCTGTGAAGGGGGGGAAGAGGCAGAGGAAGCATTTGTGGGTTTCATTGTAAGCTTTGAGCAGGTTATCCCCTCATTTCCCTACTCTGTGGATTCCAGGAGGCTAACCCATATGATCTGTTTCACCCCAGGCCCCTAGGGGGAATCAGCAGGGTGTCAGAGAGTAGCAGAGAAAGGTCAGGACATTTCTTCCCTGTTTTTTTCTAGCTCTGGCACTCTATCTCAGTCAGGAATCATGTCCTTCTATGACCGTGTTTTACTTCTGCATTGCAATTACTCTTAAAAACTACACTGCAATTTTTAAAAGTCTTGTTGGCCAAGAGAAAGAACAATTAAATCAGAATCTCTGGAGTGGAACCCAGCTGTTAATAAGTTTAAATCGCCCCTATAATTCCAATGAACAGAAGAGATGGAGAACAAGAGCTCTGCTGGGAGCTCCCTGGCTCCAGCCCATCACCGGTCCCAGTGATTGTCTTCCCATTGCCCCTTTAGGCCTAGGAGGGCAGTAACAACCTCCATTAGTTGCTAGTCTCTGAGTGACTCAACATGTTGCATCAGTTTCCTCAATGCTGCCCACACTTATCTGAACCATCTATGGGAAACTTATATTTTTTACTGTATCTTTTGTACAGATCCTTTGTTCATAAGAGAACTAGTGAACTACTGGACTGATAAGCATGAGATAAACAAACAAAACAAAACTTCTAGAATGAGGATATCATTAAAGATGAAGATAATCTAATTCATCCCTTAGATATCCAGAAGAAAAATCTGGGGAAAAGATTTTAACAAATAGCCACATTAAATTTATTTTGGAGGGTGAAATGGATGCTGTGGCCTGCAAGTTAAGAAGGCAGTAAATGTCATTTGCTGGTGCTAGTCACAGAGTTTTCTTAGACTGTGTGGTCACAGCCCTGGAAGGGAGCGTCTCAGCAGGAACCCCCACCTGGGTTTTGCTGCCCTCTTTTATGTGAAGCAATTGCTTACCTTCCCATTTTGTCCTGCTGGTTTGAGAGAACTTGCTGAAAAGGATCAAAGGGGCCAGTATGAACTTGTGCTTATGAGGGCATAAGCACAAGTCACAATTAGGCAAACAGAGACGTGAGGAGTCCCAGATCACAGAGAACAGAGTCCAGCAGGGAGGGAGGCAGTGCACTGCTTTGGGCCCACGGGCTTGGAGTGAGGAGCCCTCACTCCTGCCATCAATTCCTTGTTTCTTGCTAATCCTCCTACCCTACTCCATAAAGAAAGGATGAAGAGTAAAGGTAGAATTATCACATGGACTTTGTTGCTGATCCCCCCATATACCCTCCCCCATAACTACTGCACAAAAAAAAGAAAAAAGAAAGAAAGGGGGGAAGAAGTATTGAAAACATTGGTTCTGATTCAGAGTTTTTTGCATATATTCTTTTGTATAGATTTGTATTCTGCCCCACCCCCCAAATTAAAAGCACTTATGACACAGATCCTACATTTGACGAGAATTAAATATCCTTTTAAATTTATTTGAGGACATAATGAAGAAACGAAACAGTAATCTATACAATTTAGGAGGCAACTAGCCAATATGTTACTTTTTCTTTTTGTTTTTGTTTGTTTTGGTGCTATCACATATTTTCCTTCCCACTATGTATTTTTTCAAAGAACTATATAGCTCGAGCCAACATGCCTTCTTTCCCTTCTTTCATCCCTCCCACCTCCCTCTCTCTCTCCCTTCTTTCCTGAATCCTTCCTCTTTATTTCTTTTCAGTGCTGGGGAGTGAACTCAGGGCCTTGCATGTGCTAGGCAAGTATTCTACCACTTGTAAGAATATAATTAGATCTTTTCTATCAAAGGAATAGCTTGACTTGGGCTCCACTTTGTACAACTGCCACTGTGTAACCTTATGTGAACTTGTATTTTTGTAAAGATAGCATTTCCTGGAAATTGTGGGCACCAACCCCTCCCCTGGCATTCCCTTCAGCCAATGGTGTAAAGATTGTGAGGCTCTGTTCCCACCAATAGGAGCACAGCACAGAGGCCTGTGCTGAAAATAAAATGGCCAGCAGTTTTCTGGCATGTTGTTTCTGCACACTGACTCACTGGCGGCAGCATCCCTTTTTGCAAAAAGTAAAATTTGCCTTGCCAAGCTGCTTTCAAATATGTGCCTTCTGTATGACACCATAGAAATTTACTTCTGACAAACTGAGGTATATAGCCCTAGCCCTAATTTTTATTCTTGAGACAATTCAAAATTAATGAATATGCTTTATGAGCATTTGTTTAACCTACATTATAGTACATATCCTGCTGAGTGACAATGGATAAGTCTTATGTCCTTATGCATAAAATTCAAGATTCTGGAGAAAGTGACCCCCAAAGACTTCTTTCCTAATTTAACATCCTGCTGTGCTTTCTCCTATTTAGTATTTCTGAGAACTGAAAATGATTAACATTGTAAACCTCAAACCACTATCAAAGACCTAACATGGATCAGGCCCATAGGTGATATTTAGAGAGCTCACTAATAAGTAATGGGCAGTTGAGGCTCTGCATTGGAAAAATAGAATACACTGGCATTTTATAAATAAAATTATAAATGGAAGAAAAATTGTTGGCCATTGAAAATACCTCAACAGCAGAAATAAATGTATTAGTGGTTTTGGTTTAGAAAAAATAATTTCTCAGGAAATTACCAGTCCAATAGGTTAATAATTGCTCTAAAAGATAAAAGACAAATATTCAACATATATTTACTGGCTTTATCTTTTGGATTATCTGCTGTGATGGATCCTCCAGAGGTCAGCACAAGGATCATAATAACTCCAACAATAACAACTAGCATTCACTGAGCACACATACACATAGGTGCTGTTCTAATCACTTTGCATGAATTAAATCATTTCTAAAGATGCAGACCTTGTTTTTTTCTTAAATGCATAGCAGTAACTATGATTATTATAACAACTAATATTTATAAAATGTCTCCTATTGCTAGGCACTGAAGCTCTTTTAAATAATACTACTGCATAAAGGTATTGATTTTTAGTAATTACTTAAAATGATTGACCTTACCTAAATATTTCTTTAAATTACTACTTTATTTCCTATCTCTTTTCCTCTAAATCAAAAATTTCACTTTGTTCATCTAATCCTCACAACAACCCTTTGTGATGGCTACCACTGTTATGATCATTTTATAGATAAGTAAACTGGTGCTCTGATAAGACATGTTGAAAAACATGTCTCAGGCCATAGTATTACTAAGTGGAATAAAGAGATTTCACCTTAGCATCATCTCCAGAGGACTATGCTCCAATATTTCTGCTTAGAGAATTATGCTTCACACTGACAAGTAGACACAACAGTACAGTAAAACATAAATGAACACTGAGTTCTCCAGGTGGTCTGAAAATAAAATCCTATAGCTTGGATGTCAAGGGGGCACTCTATTGTATCTCTTACAGTCTCCCTAACTGTAACATTCTTAGATCATGAGGAATACTCATTCTCCTACATAATCAAACATAACATGGATCCAGATTGCATTTTTTTCCAATTTTTTTCCTATTACATAGTCACACAAGAAGTCTTGAGATTTTTGTGTCACCCCAAGGGCCCCGTCCAGAATGACTGTTAGGGAAAACAACAATCTAAGAAACTCAGTTGGCCAAGGCTCAGCTGGTCCCTGCCACCTTGTCTCACATTTGTAAAGAATTCCCTTAAGACCCCAGATTTGTGTGAACCACATTCCCCAGGTGTGGGCATATTTATCACCTTGCTGCATGTGCCAAGTCTCCAAGTAACAGGCAACAGTAAAAACAAAATGCACCACGTGACTCTAACAAATATCCTGCAACTATGACTACTATATAAAGCATTTTCACTATTGACTAAATAAATCTCCACAGAGGTACTAATTAATATTTGTTAATATTTAATTTTATTGACTCGATGTGAAACTTTGTCTGCCTCTGTTTTCTCTAACTCAAAACTTTCACTTCACACATTAATTATCTATTAGCTTTGTGGCTTTAATTCAGAGCTGTATAAATTTATAACCATTTATAACTTGTGATGCTTGTGAGCTAAAGCAGTGTTTCACTGTCACACCTCAGAAACTCAATGAGAGAAATTTGCATTGTACATAGACTACAAGGAACATGCTTCGAGAGGAGAGTTAATGGGCGCTCATGTTAGAGTGCCTTAAAATGCGCACAAGGAAGCTGAAGAACATCTCCCAACGTAAATCACCACAATTCTTACAAGTCTGACAACCTGTTCAGCTCTGTCAGATGACAAGTGACCAGGCCAGTCAGAGCCTGTGAGTTTAGGAAAGAATTTTCAGGAAGACTTTGTGAAGGGTAGGAGATCCAGGTGGAAACATTTTTGATCAGAGGACTACATGGGTAAGATTCGGATTCTGGAATAAAACCAGCCTGTGTGGAGGACAATGAGAAGACCACTCTTGTGGAAAAAAGAGAATAGGAACAAACGGTGCACAGGATTGATGAGGTAAATGTTGGAAAGATCAGAGGAGAACTCAGCTGAATGGATCTTTAATAAAAAAGTAGCAAGGCTTCAAGAGTATTTTCTGGAAAGAGAAACCTAGCTAATGCTTTGTCTGCGCTGGGCTATATGGTCTAAGACTCTGAAATAACTATTCTTTTATGTAACTGGTTTACAAAGAGTGGTAATCAAGCTTAGAGAAAGGATATGGCATTAAATGATATGAAAATCAAAATGAGGTAGTGGAAATATATGAATGGACTCTGCTGTTGAGATATGATATCATTTAAATACTATGATCAGTACAATTCCAGCAATGATGCTGTTGGCTACTGTCCTGAACCAACTGTCTTCACTTCACGATCTAGGCACATGCTACTCTAGGTGCAGTCCTCAGACCAACAGCATGGATGCTGCCCAGGAGCTAGTTAGAAATACAGAATCTCAGGCTCTGCCCCAGACCTGCTGGGTCACAACCTGTATTTTCATAAAATGCACAAGTTATTCATGTCCACATTAAAGATTGAGAAACACTGGTCCATAAATCTAATTTGGCAAAATAACTTGTAAATCTAAATTGCTATTTAACAAGTGGACTGTCTAATTATTCACACTTTCATTTTATGGTTGTACTAGAATAGAAAAACAAGAAACAACCAATTTTTCAAATGTTTTGTTCGCATGTTTTGTGTGTTTAGAATTCTAACTAAACAGACAGCTTTTGCAATGGGATTCATCCCTCCCTCTTTTTGAACACTGGCCTCTATTTTGCTAAACCTTCATCCAAGTCAAATCTTACAACAATGCCTAGACTTTCTGCCAAATTCTACCAAGTCAAATCAGATGATTAAGCTCTATTGAATCTTGTATTTTTAAAAAATTGAATTCTATTTAGATGCCACCATAACAGCATTTACTAGGGAAAAATCCAAATTAAATTTTATCAAAGGCAACATGATTAGGTTGCTGGATTTGTGTATATAGAAGGGATAGGAAGCATAGAAGGGGGGAAGCCCAGGCATCTTTAATAAAACTTAGTATGCTTAATACAATAAAATGTATATTGATTAATTTAACAAAAAGCCATATGAAGTGCAGTGGGATCTATGGATCTCTTCTAAAAATATTTGTTAAATAAGCTTCATTTTAAAACCTAGAAATAATGACATTTTAAAATGTTAAAGATGTTTGTACAAGATGATTGTTTATAATACTATATTTTTACTTAACTCTATATTATCTATATTATATTTTAGATGATCACAACTAGTCTAGTCTGTGGACTATAAAAGGCCCACCATAAAAGATAACATCTTTAAGAATATTTTCATGTTCTTACATGAGAATTTAGTCTCTTTTCAAGTTATTAGAGATAAATTAAGGCTTGTAATAGATACAAAGATATTAACATAACAGTCTTACAATAAACTATTGTATGCCAGTCAAATCAAGAGATAAGAATTAGCTATGCCTTATTTAAAAAAAAACTTGGTGGGATCATTTAAAGTCTGACTTCTTCCTCAACTGACTTATTGTGTCTGTATGAAAGGTTATACTGTTTCATTGGACTACTGAATATGATGCTGTTTGGAAAGACTCAGTAAAAAATTATGATGCTGTCAGATAAGAGATAAATTTAGCATGAAATAATGGAGTTCAAACTTTAAGACCCCTCACATGCCTGGGGCCCTTTTAAGAACTTGGATGGGATCTTAACAATGTGTTCACAAAGTCACTTTTTTTAATTACCAAAGATGAGAAACACTTATAGTAACAAGCCAGTTAATGAGTATAATTAATTCCAAAGGTATTTAAGAGTAGTCCCTGCACCAGATAATTTGAAACACCTAAAATCTTACAGCTCATTGTGAAAGAAGCCTGAAGAAGCTTTCTCAAATTCAACAACAGTTCCAACTACATATATGCCATGCCAAAGAGTCATGAAATGGAGAGAAACTTTTCTCAACTCTTAATTTTTTAAAACATCATCACCTTATAAGAAAGACTGTATTTAAATAACACTTCATTTTCTATGTTTAAGTTTGTCTTTTTCTTAAAGTGGGTTCACCCTAAGTGTTATATAGTTCCAGTCCCCACAAAATCTGGATCCTTTCCTGCATTGGATAGAGATGCTATTAAGTGACAAACTTAAGGATTTTTTAAAAATAACTCTTTTAGTAGAAAATGTAATCTATTTCATTTCCATTGTATCAAGAGGTAGGATAAGCACCAGTTGCGGCACAATAACTAAACCTAAAATATCCTACAAGTCAAATTGGGCTGCCCATCCAATCACACTTCTTAACACTTCCATGTGTGAAATTCAGGTCTATCAACTACCAGTATTCTGTGAATCATCCATTAAGTACATCAATACAGTTATAACAATGCTATGTAATTAACAAGGCTCCTAGATCCCCATATTTTATAAACCAAATTCAAGAATAGGCATTCAACCAGGCATCATAGCATATACCTGTAATCCCAGTACTTGGGAGGATGAGACAGGAGGATTGCAGGTTTGTGGACAGCCTCAACAACATAGGGAGACTCTCAGCAACCTAGCAAGACCCCGTTTCAATAATAATAATAATAATAATAATAATAATAATAAAGGACTGGGGTGTAGCTTGAAGGTAGAATACTCCTGGGTTCAATCCCCAGTAAAACACACACACACACACACACACACACACACACACACACACACACGAATAGGCATTGGGTAGACACCAATTAATGCCTTTCTCATGGTCACTTCTAACTTTTCTAGTGATTAAACAGGCTATTCTTTTTGGGTACATAGTAATCCTCTGTATCTGACCACAGTGGCCCCTGGTGAAGGCAGCTGGAAAGCCATACATGTTCTCTGATGGTGCCTCCGTGTGCTCAAAGATCCAAGTCAAGGAGATGATCAGGTTGAAAGAATCCTGGAGTTATGAGATAGGTTAAAACTAAATGGCTTGCAGGCATATTAAGCCCCTAATTCTGACCTTATTACTCCCAAGATTCCAGACAAATGAACCACTCACCTGCGTCAAGAGATACAGAATATACCTGAATCTAACTGAAAAACATTCTAAGTAGGGTCCATTTAGTTATAGTTATGCTTAATGGTTCCTATTACATTTCCTCACTACTCATTAAATCCTTGACATTTCTCACACTTCCAGCTCCTTTCCACAAAAGTTTGATCTATATCGCTCCTTTACAGATGTTTAATAAAACCTCACGAGTAAATAGTTGGCCAACACCACAGTGCTTCTAAGAACTCACTTCTCAGAAACTCTTCTCATACCTAACATGGTAACTCCACCAAAGCAGCATACACATTTCTTAAGTAATTTAGTCATGAAAATAGAAGAAAAAGAAAAGTATTGCTGGAAAACAGAAACCAAAAGGTGACCTAAGACATGGGCTGCAACAGCAAATAATTGCTGGCCCTCTTCATTTCTCTTTATTGCTTTCTTTCATTACTTTTTCTCCTTGCTTTTATTCTGTAGAGCTCTGTCTTCTGCCTCCAGACTCCACCCTATTTTTAAATTATCTATGAATGTTATAATTTAGACAGCAAAAGGGCACCGAGTGGCCATAAAAATACTTCTAATAAACTGAGATAGACTCAGGGGCACCTAAACACCCAACTCTGCCCTACCCCTGAATTCAGTCACTCATTTAGGCCAGTTTAACCTGCTGTCTCCAAATTCACTTCCTCTAGGCATAAATTCCTACATGGATAAATGCTTATATTCCAAACTGGCTCCTCTGCACAACCCATCCCTATACAGGCACTCACACACACACATACTTCACATCATTCAGAATAATCTCTGTAAATGACCAAAAGAGACAAGCTTCTTTCTATTAAAACTACTGCAGTTACCTATTCTCTACAGAATGAGGTCCAAGAGCCAGGCATACCATATAAGTCTTTTTCTAAGACCAGGTAACTCTACCTCCCTCTCCAGTCATACCATATACTTCACATTACCCTGTGGTTAACTAAACAGAAATGTTGGTTCATGCTGCTAAATCTTTTCTTAGAGTTTTTCTCATATACACAGACAATTCCTACCCATCTTTCAAGGTTCAGTCCAGCCACCATTTTCTCCACAAGCCTCTGAGATCCCCCAGTTTGGACTCACTCTCGCAACCTGCCATCCCTTCCTCCATAGCAACAACGCTCATCAGATCATAAGGAAATGCTGTTTTTGTTTCCTGCTGCCAAAAAGATCATGTTCCTTGAGGACAGTAACCTCCCTTAAACATGTTGTAGATTGAGTCATAGAAGAGCTTCACATAGAGTACACAGGGATAAGTTTGTTGAACAGAACAGAATAGAATTAAATTTGGCCTAGAAGAGGACATGGCTGGCTTCCCAACTTAGTACATTGTGAATGCTAAGCAACAAAAGCAAATCTCTGTACAAAATTTCCCTCCAAGTGAATGAGTATGATTTCCCATTAATCCCCGGTCCTGTGCGCCAGATCAGACTGACATGGGGTGGAGTGGGACAGAGGTCCTGTGCCACAGTACTCAAGTGTGACCCTTAGGTGGCATCCACAGAGCAAGAACCCCTCCACACAGTTAACTTTAAGGCATGCTCTCATGGTACATGTTACCACACACTCTGAAGGAAGGATCTACCTGAGCTAGGAAGTGAGCAAAAGTGATATAAGCCTCTCTTCTCTCTTTCCTCTCTTATCAAACTTCTTGAAAGAACAATCAACTTTCATGTCTCCCATTCACCTCATCTTCCTCCTGTGCCTGCTGCAATTTTTTTCTATTCTGTATGCCTTTCTACCACTCAAATTTAACAGAAAGATGTTCTTTCTATAGCCACCTATGACCCTCAAATCAAGAAAGTTCTTGTTTTTTTCAGTTACGGCTTATCTTTCTACCTGATGCTGCCTACTGTGGTGGTCCCTCCCTGATCTTATCAACTCTTGTTTCCTAGCTACCTCACTATCCCACATGGCCTCACATTTGCGCCTTCCCTGCCCCTTGCTGTCTCCTCTGCCTCCAGTCATGGAGTTCTTCTGCAGGGCTCACTTTCAGATGGCCTTCCCAAGCCCTGTTCTCCCCCTTGAAATCTCATCCATACAGACAATTTAAATTTCCATTGTCCATGACTCTCTGATGCCTCCTGCTTGCCTACCTTTTCAGGTGACACCTATCTTAGAAGGACCATTTTCATGCCAACTTCCCCTTAATTTTTTTTTTTTATTATTGGGCCCTCCTTAGCACCCAGGACAGCATTGTGGGATGGTTGTTATTAAATGGCTTGGGATCAAGCCCTGGCTTTATTTACCAACCATACTGCCTTATGACACTGTTTTATCTTCTGTAAAATGGGAATAGCTATAGTTATTTTAAAACAGGGTTAGTACGAGGACAAATAAGACTCTGTATGAAGAGAATTTTTTTACTTCATTTATGTCTATATGATAACACTTGACATTCTACCTTTTAACTCTGTATATTTTTGTTTATATGACCCTTAAACCAAATTAATTAAGGACAATCATTTTCTTCACATTCATTTTAGTATCCCTATATCTCATAAGACAACATTATGTCTCACATACAAAACTGAATAAATATTTGTTGAATCAAATTAACCTTAGAATATTATACAAAGGTATATTTTTTCCCTCCATGGAAACTACCTACCAAAACATTATCCTTAACGAAGCTGACCTACAAGTGGGGAGAAGAGAGATTAAATTGAATTTGGTAAAATCCCCTTGATGCTCTTGAAACTGTCTTTCTATTCCATTGTGATTGTTCTATGCTGGGGACCAAAGTTCATTAGCAACTAATCTCATCTCCCTGGAGGCTACAAATCCAAGGGGAAGGTTAATCTGTTATTTATGTCCAACCTCTAGTATAGGTGACTTTCTAGAAAGAATGAAATCAAAATGTTCAAGAAATTCCAAAACAAAACAAGTCACCTACATAGCCCTTAAACAATTCATAAATAAAGTAAGCCATTCTTTTTTTAATCCTTTCCCAGAATAACTTCTTTGTGTATTTCTGTTACTCCCAAAGATACAACCACTCCTTTTTCTGGACAGCTTTAAAAAAATCGCTGCAAAACCTCATTTTCCAACAGTATAAGGAGCTGCATGTCATGACACAGCCCTCACTCAGGGCTTTAATGTCATTACCATAGTAAAAAATATTAGAAATTGCAAAATATGACCTAACCTCATCTTCTCCTCAGTATTTGGGCCCTCTTAACACTTTTCTAATGAATCATAATTGCCCTTAACTCCTTTATCACTTGTTTTAATAGTGAGGTCCCTTACATGACAACAACTTCAGAATTTAAAATTTACCAGTCCCTTGTCATCCATTCTGACTAATAAGATATCTCTACCTATGTATAGACCTAACTCCAACTAAGATGACACAATCTGCTGAGTATGGCAAACTCTTCGGTGTTTTAAATTACTTAGAGGTTCCAGCTGTATCTAAGACAAGAATATTCTAAACTCCACACATCAGTTTTGGTTGTCCTGGGTTGTCTTACTCTCGTTCATCAGGGAGAGGACTAAGCAACTCCCCAAATAGCATCAGGGTGCAAATTAAACACTATAGTTTAGGCACTCCTGATACAACAGTGGCAAGCAAAATGTAAATATTTAATGCTAGCTGAATGCTCAATCTTTTCCCACCTAAAGGAAGTCAGTCTGTATACATTTCCCCATGTGTTAAACTTGAGAAACTTATAATCCCTGAGAGGGAATGGGTAAGTGGCCCCTGTGCCACCTCAACTGATTTGCAATTTTTCATTTCAAAGAACATTTGCATATCTTTATGAAAATTCCTCAGAATGTTCCATACTTAATTAGATTAGGTTTTTGAATTGTCATAGAACTTCGAAACATCCATGCACCAAAGGCATAAGATGTTTATCTTCCAGTTTTATTTTCATGTTCTTTGTCTTCCAGCTTAGCAAATTATAAGAAGAATTACAATGTCCTAAAACACTTTTTACTTTTAAATTATGACTCTCTCTCCTAAATTTTTGATATGTTAGTGATATTTCATTTAGTTACTGTGATAGCCTTTGGAAATCCAACACAGAAAGATACATGATCTTTGGTAGATTTGGAGAAATGTGGATTTAAGTCATAGATCTCTTCCACACTAAGAAAAGATTCAGTTTCTTTGGATTTCTTGCATGCAAATTTGCTATGATGGAATACTACTACTGGAATAAGGGTCAGGAGCCTATTTTTATTAGCAACGGGACTAGTAACTTCTGCAATCTGCTCTTGCTTTTTAAATGTGGTGGTAACTACCTGTCAAGATAGGACTAGAGCAAAGACATCAGATAATGCCTGGTTGGCCCACACCTTGCCCCACTGCTACAGGATAGTCCAAGAATGCTCAAGTTAAGAGTTACAATATCAAAGCCAGGCGTGGTGGCACACGCTTGTAATCCCAGTATTTGGGAGGCTGAGACATGAGGATCGCAGGTTTGCGGCCAGCCTCAGCTACTTAGGCCCTCCGCAACTGAGTGAGAACCTGTTTCAAAATAAAGAATAAAAAAAAAATAGGGCCGGGGGTGTAGCTCAGAGGTAGAATGCCCCTGGGTTCAATCCCCAGTACCGCAAAAAAAAAAAGAGTTGCAATATCAATGTATCTTTAATTCAAAGATAACAATTTACTTGTTAGAAAAAAATTTTACCTCCTAGTGGTAAAATAATGGTGAAGTAAGAAGTAAGACCTGAATAAACTTGGTGGGATGAAATGTAGATGACCAGGATGATTAACTGGGAAGAAAACAGACTGGGGGAGGCTGAATGTTTCATCAACTCCAAGATGCCTGCATTTTCACATCGTAAAATCCAGTTGGACGCTGTAGATAGGCTGGAATTTCAAAGGTCTGCCCAAGTGCTCAAGTGTACTTAACAGTGTCAAAGAGGGTTGACCAGACCAGGGTCAGCAAGCAGGTTTATCTCATTTGCCAACCCTATCAATAGATGGGGACTGCTTGAATTGAGAAGGAGGCTGTGCCTTCGTGAGATAGAGTGCTGGTTCTATAAGGAAAATGCTATTCTTGATGAGTTACCACCCCAAGAATGAGGAATATTCGTAGGAATGCCATGAACTTGCCATCCTTGGCTCAGGTTGTAATTGGATGGACAACCCCAGGAAGACAATTCTCCCCAGAGATAAAGGGTTTAGTTTGCCTTCAAGATGAGAATCTGCTTATATAATCTACTAATAAAACAAACATTATTTTTAAAAGAGAGGACTATCAATTTACCAAAAAATGCTAATCTAAAGGTCAAGGGACAACTTTCTCTCCCATATTACTCTGTAATTCAAAGATGCCTTGAGAAGATTGAGAAGGAGATAAATGCTATTCATTCATATAAGGTAACTAGGGAGACATAAAGTTTATAAATAGGCTCCTGTTAAGTATATATGCATGTGAAAGTGTACTTTAGAGTGTACATAAGTTCTTCATCAAGCCCTATATAGTCCATTAAATGGAATGAAAAAAATAGTTGTATAATAAGCCATAAAAGAATACTGTTTAAATTATATTTCTGGCCTTATTAAAATATCTATTAATTGAAATTTCACTCTAGTTAAAGAAGTTAAAACCTCTGGTCTTGTATGCTGCTAGGGGATGAAATAACATTCCTCATCAGCAATTATCAAATTATCTGTTTAAATACCATTTTCCCACATTTAGCTCCCCATCTTACTCTTGCATAAGAATGATGTTCCCTGAGAATAGAATTTAGTGATATATGCTTCTAAGGGAGCCACAGAGCCCCTGGAGCTCATTAATCCTGCAACCTTCTGTGAGCTGATGGCCTGAAATGGTTGGAGTTCACTTTAAACTGGACTGAATTTCAAAGCAAAGGGCTCTGAGGTGGCAAACAGCTCATTAATTCAGTGTGTAATTCAGTGACAGAAGAATTGTTTTAAGTGCACAATCTAAAACTATTTAAATTCACATTATAATTATAAGCAAAAACTATGCAGTTCAAATTTAAAATCTGGATATGTAATCCACCGATAAAACTAATGAACAAATTTTTTTAAAAAGGGGACTGTCATCTTACCAAGAAATGCTAATCAACCTACTTTTTGAAGTATGCCTCATTTGCATCACAAACATTATTATGAAAATTCAACATTATGCTTCTGTGTATTGCATTGTACTGCTCTACTAAACATCAAAAAAACAGGCAACACTTCCTCAAAGTGAATAAAAATGGAATAAAAAATCATGATCAAAGATAACTTCAATTCCTTGTTAATTTTACCTTAATTCCACTCCTGGGACACGAAGACTTCTTCATACATTTTCTTTCCTGTAACAAATTCTCCAGCAAGCTTATGGTCTCTAAATATATTCCCAAATGAAACGCATGCATAAACATCAGTCCAATTTGCATAGCCTCCACCATAAATATGGCAGCACGCTCATAAACTCATTAGAGTTCACTATGAGGAAAACTCATTACACTCCCATTAGAATATTGGAATTAACTTTTCAAAATTAGTATTACAGGAGTAGTTCTACTCTTTTTTAAAGTAACCAGTAACAAATGAAATAGTCACTAGTGGTTTCTTCTATTTTTCCTTTGTCTAAAATTGAAAAATATAGTTATTTATTTCATCAATATTCATGGTGAAAAATTACAATATTGTCTAAAGCATCTTTGGTTACACACCAGATTCTTTATTTTTCTCTAAGTTAAAAGTATTAGTCTTAAAAAACTGAAATAAGAATATCAAGGATGAGATATTTTAATTATTATTTTTTTTTTGCGGTACCGGGGATTGAACCCAGGGGCATTCTACCTATGAGTTACACCCCCAGCCTTATTTTTTATCCTTTATTTTGAAACCGGGTCTCACAAAGTTGCAGAGGGCCTCACTAAGTAGCTGAGGCTGGCCGCGAACCCGGATCCTCCGGTCTCCGCCTCCCAAGTACTGGGATTACAAGCATGCGCCACCATGCCCGGCCTTAATTATTATTTTAAATTATTTTAGCTAAAGAACATGCTAAATGGTAACATGCATTTTATAACTGAAATTAAATTTAATTAAAAGTTAAATGCTAAATAATTACATATTGAAAGTTGATAAGATTTTTCCCCCAGAAAGTGGTGTCTACCTTGTATAATAAAATATGAATTTAGTTTTAAAATTATGTTGGCATTTTAATGCCATTGTTGATTTTATCTATCAAATATTTATAATTAGAATTCTAATAAAATTACATTATATTTTTGACAGTCAAAATATGGCACTTTTTAAATGAAAAAATATCAGCCATAGAATGCTTACATGTATATTTTTTAAAGTATTAAAGTGTATTTGGCTTACACTCAGAAAAAACAATTTAAGTGCTATGTATTGCTGTGAAAGTCTCAGGTTCTCAGTCAATTACTTGGTTCCAAGTGTCTCTGTTATTATTATTCCTGAAAAAATACTATTTCGGGAGAAGAAGCATTTTTAATAGCCCAAAAGTCAGCTAAATCTTACTGATTGTGACTCATTTCCATAGAAAACCTCTGTACCTTCTCTGACAGATCAAATTAAATTTTGCTGGGGAAGGTATCGGGCACTCCTCTTGGTTGAAGCAATGTTGTACTTTTTATTCCTGCTGAGTAAATAGCCTCAAGTCGAACAACTTGCCCTGACTAATGATCAAACATACACAGGAATTCTGTACAAGAAACGCATTCTTCTTCCCTTTGAAGTGCATTGCTGGGAGAATAATTGGGTTTGCTGGAGATTTTCCTTAGAACTGCAAAAGAAATTTCTTGGCTAACCATATAATCACACTACAGATTTTTTTATATTAAATATCTACTTGTAAGAGAGTGGACATTGAATAAACATATGCCTCAAAGGGGTGTGAGAATGATACGCTACTGACTCTTTGCTGACTGAGGAATTCTCAGTCACGTTAGGTTAAAAAATTCTACCAGAAGAACACATCTTTGGAAAACATTACATTCAGTCATAGAATCCCTTCTAGAAATACAATTGTACCTACAATGTATTAATATCATTATAACAAGCCCGTCAGGAACATACAAAGAAGGATTTGACGTAGCACCCATCCTCAAAGAACTTTAAACTAGCAGGTTGCATATTATAAAAATAATTTTTAAAAATTGTACAAATGAGCCGGGCGTGGTGGTGCACGCTTGTAATTCCAGTACTTTGGGAGGCGGATACTGGAGGATCCGGGTTCACGGCCAGCCTCAGCTTTCTCTCCCTGTCTCTCTCTCTCTCTCTCTACTTAGTGAGGCCCTCCACAACTTCATGAGACCCGGTTTCAAAATAAAGTATAAAAAATAGGGCCGGGCGTGTAGCGCAGAGGTAGAACGCCCCTGGGTTCAATCCCCGGTACCGCAAAAAAATAAAAAAATTGTACAAATGTCCATAAAATTAGAATGTGACAAGATTATAATATGAAAGACGCAAAATAAATGCCACTAAGGCATCATATGAGAGAAAAAATGTTACTTTTGGTGGGAGTGGTTAACAGAGGCTGTTCGATAGAGGTATTCAAGGATGGGCAGGACTATAACTGGTAGGGGCTGGGAAAGCACTTTAGGCCAGGAACAAATGTGACAGGTAGGCTCTGTTTAGGGAATAGAGAGTAATTCATTGCGACTGAACTATTAGGAAAAGGATAAGGAAAATGATCAACTGAAGAAGACAGACAGAGGCAGAACACAGAGAACTTGAGAGTAGATATCATTCAAGGAAACACTCTTTTACTTCTGTTATAATTCCAGAAGAGATATTCTGGTGTTCCTTTTGACAGCTGCCTCTGATTAACATTACAGTAATCCTAAGGACCAGGTTACTTGGGACAGCTGGTTTACACCTGTCTTTTTGAGAGAAAGGAGTGCCCTTTTTATAATTTAGACTACAGTGTATGTTGGGTGGGGGTGGGGACGCTCAGGAAGCAATATCTAGGCAGGAGGCACTCAGTGGATAGTTAATTTCATGAGGATCATGAGGAGACACTCTCCCCTCATCTTTTCTGGGCCAGTCCTTTGCCTCTTAGACTAATGGGATTTGAGAAAAAAAGTTACCCTACTAAGAAGAGAACACAGAATATTGAAAGCCTTAAACCACGGCACAAATATAATATTTAGCTCTTAAAGCAAGAATAAGTTGTAATCAATGTGACTGAACCATGAAGTAGAAAACCAACACAGTCTTGGAATCAGCACTGAGACGTCTGTGACAGATGGAGTAGAAGGGGGCAAAGTGAATTGATGGGGGTAGAATAGCTTGGTGATGGTGGTGTTGGTGATAGTGATAGAACCAATCACAAATGATTATAATTCCTGGGGCTTAAAAACTACTCAGCAGGTTAAAAGCATCAAAACATAGTGCCACAAGTTAAGACAGCAAGAGAAACAACTACAGAATGGAAAAGAACATGTACAGACAAGATTATCCATCAAAAGTACAGGGATGAGGAAGTGCAAAGGAGTTAACAAGGGTGGGAAAACAAGAATCAGTCTATGCCAAATAAAACATATAGACTTAGTAATTTCTTTGAAATATGCTCAAGAAAATGGAAGTTCTCAAAAGAAAGTGCAACAAGAAAAAGGGGTGTACAACGAATAGTATTTACCCGTTGACTTTGTGGGAAGGAAACTAAGCAAATTAAACTCCTGTAGCATACTTAGACATTATGTCCAGGTTAATTCTGGGTCTACTAACAGGACAGATTTAATTACCTGCCTTGCCCCCACCCAGTGGAAAATTTAGAAGGAAACAGTATACATCAATGGTCTACATATTTATTCAATTATACCCAAGTACTACTATATTGGTAAAACATGTATATTATAAGATATATGCAAACATACAAATGTAGAAGGATTAGAAAATCAGAGACCTGAGACTTTTCCAGTGTCCTTAATTTGAAAGTACTCAGCTTGCCAAAGTGTCATCATTTGAGGTATCACTTTCTGAGCACAGAGTCCAGTGTTCAGTGAGAACAGGAGTCCTCTCCAGGAGACATGGCTGTAGTGAATTTGGACTCCATTCCCTGTCTTCAGGGAACTCACTCATATGATGGGT
>PVJS01019447.1:0-33700 GCA_004027185.1 Glis glis | reverse complement strand
TTTTTTTTTGCTGTACTGGGGATTGAACTCAGAGGCATTCTACCTCCGAGCTACACCCCCAGCCCTATTTCTTATTCTTTATTTTGAAACAGGGTCTCACTAAGTTGCGGAGGGCCTCACTAAGTTGCGGAGGGCCTCACTAAGTAGCTGAGGCTGGTTGCGAACCCGGATCCTCCTGTCTCAGCCTCCCAAGTACTGGGATCACAAGCGTGTGCTACCACGCCCGGCCTTCATTTGGATTTCTATGTGCCCATCTCTTTATTTTCCTAAATGGTTCACCAGATCAGTTAAATATGAATATTGCTTTCCAAATAGTTAAATTGCCGTTTTACTAATTTTCTTTATTCCTGGACCCCTACATGGGATTCCAGGTTCTGGACTGCTCCCTAACCTCCCTGCCCCTCACCCCAAGGCCTGTGGTCTCAGAGCTGCCCTTTGCAGCAGGCTCGGGAAGGACTCTGACCTCTTGGTTTGTTTTGTTTTTTGTACTGGGAATTGAACCCAGGGCATTCTACCTCCAAGTTTCATTCCCAGCCTTTTTCATTTTGAAATAGTGTCTCACTAAGTTGCCAAGCATCTCATTAAATTGTTGAAACGGACCTCCAAACTGTGCTCCTCCTGTCACAGCCTCTCAGTTACTGGGCATGTTCCACCACACCTGGTTCTGGCCTCTTGGTATGCTTTCCTGCTTTACACTGTCATTGTGCTGAAGCATACCCTCTAATAGCTTTCTAAGAACAGGTTCTCCCAAACAGACTCTGAGACATGGCTTTGTGAAAATATTCCCAGGGAGCGGGGATGGTAGGATTGGGAAGGGAGGAAGCCAAGGGCCTCTACTTCAGGTGAAGTACTGGCTTCAGTCTGGTGGGGGAGTGATACAGGGGCAAGGGCTTTCTTACCACTGCCCTGGGAGGTCTCTGGCTGTATTCCCTGTGGGAGATGATGGGTGTGGGGGAAACCTTCACTCCAGCCACGAAATTTGGGCCAGAGGTTAGTTGCCTGGGGGATTTGTGGGCGTGCGACTCTGGAAGCAGGCAGGCAACAGTTGGTGGCCTAGTGCTGGGTCAGGTGGTCTGGGAGACCTGGGTCAGTGTCTCCCAGGAAAGATGCTTAAGTGTTTAAGGCAGAATGGATAAATCACAATTGTTGGAGGGGAGAAAAAGGAACAATCTTAGAGTGATTCTCAGAACTGCCCAGAAGGGAGCTGCTCCCCCTGAGGTCCCCTGAAGCTCTGGAGCCTGGGTCTGGAGTTTCCCCTTCATGGCAGCAGCACCCAGAACCCGAGAAGCTGGAGACTGTACTCTCCAACCTCTATTCAGGCTCAGATTCATCTGGAAAGAAGCTACCCTCACAGAGCCCCTGCTTGGGTTCAAACCAAGGAGGCAGCAGAATGAATTTGGGAACTGTTAAATGAAAGCGACCTCTTCTTATGAAGAAAGGTTTCTAGAAGCTCTGTGAAGACTGCCTTCCCTGAATGTAGGACTCAGTGTGCATCCAGGACCATCCAGGACCCACCTGTGTACGAGTAAAATAGAACCTTGCCTGTACAGCCATTGATTAATTAATTAATTAATTTTGGTACTGGGGATTGAACCCAGGGTCATTCTACCTTTGAGCTATAACCCCAGCCCTTTTTATTTTTTATTTAGAAATAGGGTCTCACCAAGTTGCTGAGGCTGGCCTCAACCTGTGATCCTATTGTCTCAGCCTCCCAAGTTCTGGGATTACAGGAGTAAGACGCCACTCCTGGCTCTGTGCAACCTTTTAAATAGAAGGGGGGAACTGAAGGTTGGAGAGCAGGACAAATATCCTATAGCTGGGTATAGAATTCTAGAATCAACAACAACAAAAGTGTTTTTCTTTAGAATTTAAAAAGCACAACTTCATGATCTTCTAGAGTCTGGTGTCATGGTCAAAAGATCTAAGGCCATTCTATCTCCTTTATAAGCAGCTTACATTTCCCCCACCTCCTCACACTGGAAGCTTTTAGGATCTATTTCTTGTCCTACTTACTTCAGTCATTATAATTTTAATTTCCAAGAGCTCTTTATGCATCTGTTACTTTTTTACAGAACTCTATTCTTGTTCTGTGTCTTTCTGATTTAAAATCTCCCTGCTCCCGCCATTGCTTTGCTGTCTTTTTTCTATGTTAGAGCATTTCTTCAAATGTCTGGTAGCTGCCAATTTATGTTGAAGAATGAGCCCTAAAAATGATTAGGGAGCCTTGAGTATGGGTGGGGCTTTGCTACTAGTGAAGAAGTGACCACAGGACCTTACTGCCCCCCCCCCCCAACGTCAGGCCGTTGGGTCTCTTTTTCACACAGCCCTCATATGTCCTTTTTCGGGTGTGAGCCAGGAGTGGGTTAGAGGGTTGTAGACCCATCATTTTGAGTACAGACTTCTACCTCACATCCTGCATTTCTTCTGCAGCTCATATCTACCCTCCACTGTGCTTGGGGGTCCCCTAGTCTGGTGTGAGGGTCCCCGAGTGTCTAGTGCCATCATCATTGCTTTTCGTCAACCCCAGAATTTTTCACCCCAGGCCAGCCCAGGCTGAATCTGTTACCTGGCGTAATTCACAGTTCTTCTCTCTGAATTGTCCCAGCTGGGATAATACATCTTGTGGCCCCTTCCCATGCTTCTTCTTGGTATTCAGGTTTGTGCTGGGCTTCCAGAGGGGTGGCTTGGAGCCAGTGACCAGGTCCCTTGGCATTTCCTATCCACACGACAAGGGTTGCAGTCTGCGCTGCTCCCTGGGTCAGTTCCTCTCCTTCAACCATTTTCTAGATTCCAAAATGGGGTGCAGTCTCCTATCTGCTGATGCCTCTTCTCCCATTCACCTGGTCCTTATGGGTTTATATATATTTAAAAATCCACTGGCGTCATTTTAGTGGTGCACTGGGAAAGAGGGTTGATAACAGGTGTGATCCATCTTCCCTGACTATCTACAAGTCTTGAGGGAAATGTGCAGCCGCCAGGAAGAAACACAGCAGCCCCTGCCTCTGGGGTGAGCTCCTCACATTCCCAGAAGTGGCAGCTCAGAGGTTCACTGTTCACTTTTCCCCGTGTGTCACTGCGTAGGGTTTGCCGGCTCCCTAGGCATTTACAGTCCACAGGATGTGTATGGTCACCTGCACTGGGCAGGTGATGGGTGATGGGGCGCTGAGCGAGATGAAAGGTTCCTGCACGTGGGGGCTTATGTTATGTTGGGTACAGCAGGTGTCAAGTAGTGGTTTCCAGGGAAGGTTATGGACAGGATCGAGAGAAGCTTGCTGGCACCTTATGGCTGCAGGTACCAGACATCATTAGGGGTATGAGGCTTAATGGGGTGGCTGCAACAGAAGGACATTTGAAGCTTTTGTGAAAGAGAAAGGCGTCTGATGTCCACCAAAGTCTCCTTCCTTCTCTAGCTTCCTGCCCCAAGTCTTCCAGAGACACCCCAGGGCTTCCTTCTGCTTCTTAGGAAAATTGACAGCAGCATTTGATGAGCTGGTCAGGGTCAATTCTAGTTCACATGCTCTTGGAGTACGGCAAGAATAATCTTTCATTGAGGCAGATTTGTATAAGTCAGGGCAAGAGCACATTGGTGGATTCATTGGTGCTTTCTCCCAGTGTCTAATAAAGAAGAATTGAGAGCAAGGCAGATCCTTCTCTGGACCCACCAGACCAAATGTCATTCAACTGAATTCATTTCAGATTAACTCCTTGACCATTTTTTGCATATCCTGCCCATACAGGTTAAATATCCCTGATACAAAAATCTGAAATCCACCAGGTGTGGTGGTGCACACATGTAATCCCAGTACTTAGGAGGCTAAGATGGGAGGATCAAAGGTTTGAGGACAGCCTCAGCAACCTAGCAAGATTCTCATCAACTTAGCAAGACCCTGTTTCAAAACAAAAAATTTAAAAAAGTGCTGGGGGTGTAGCTCAGAGGTAGAACGTCCCTGGGTTCAATCCCAAGTTAATAATAATAATGATAATGAAAAATCTAAAATATGATATGCTCTAAAATCTGAAACTTTTTGAATACCAACATAATGCCCACATGGGAAATTCCACACCTGACCTCAAGTGACAGATTGCAGTCAAAACCCAGGTGCACAAAAATATTGCATAAAATTATCCTTGGGCTATGTGTGTAAGAAATACATATGAATTTTATGTTTACACTTGGGTCCCATTCCCAAGGTACCTCATTACCTATATGCAAATATTCCAAAATCTAAAAAAATCCAAATCCAAAACACTTCTGGTCCCAAGCATTTTGGATAGGGAGTCCTCAACCTGTATTAATTTTGTATGCTTTGTAACAAATCACACATTTAATAGCTTAAGACAACTGCTATTTATCCACTCCTAATCCTACAAGTCAGAAGCCCAGTGTGGTGTGGCCGGGTCTTCTGCTCAGAGAATCATAAGGGTGGAATCATCTGGAAGCTCTGGGAAACTTCTCTTCCTAGCTCATTCCTTTTGTTGGCGGGACTCAGTTCCTCAAGGCTGCAGGACTAAGGTGCCACTTCCTTGCTGGCGTTGGCGGGGACTACTCTTGGCTCCTAAAAGTTGCCTGAATTCTTGACCACGTGGCCCTCTCTGTCTTTAGGCCAGCAGTGTTGCGAGTCCTCTTCAGGCTTGGAAGCTCTGACTTGCTATTCTGCTAGGAGACAGAGGAAACTCATGTGATTAGAGCTCACGTGATTAGGTCAGGCCTAGTCTTGAAGTTGCTTGTGCCACGTGATATAACCTAATCCCAGGAATAAAATCCATTATATGCCTCGTCCAGGATTATTCTGGACATGTATACTGCCTACCACATGCCGGAGCTGCAGTTGCTGTGGGAAAAGGGCTGAGCCTGGACTCTTCACAACTATACTCTATCCAGGGGCACCAGGTACACGTGGATGAATTCAGTGTGCGTGTCAGTCAGCTCTTCGTTGCTGTGACAAATACCTGGGAAAAACAACCTGGAGGAGGAGAGATTTACTTTGGCTCATGGGTTCAGAGGTTTCAGTCCATGCTCGGCTGGCTCCAAATCAGAAACATCGTGGTGGAAAGGAGTGGTAGAGGAAAGCTGCTCAACTCATGGCAGCTGGGAAGGAGGAGAGGAGGAAGGGGCCAGGGACAAGATACGGTCCCCAAGTGACCTACTTCCTCCAACCACTCCCTACCTGCCTACAGTTTACACCACCTCCCAGTAGTCCACTCATCTGTCAATGGGTGAATCCACTGATAAGGTCGGAGCCCTCAAGATCCAGTCTCTCCCCCAAAGCCCCACCTCCGGACATGGCTGCATGGGGGACCAAGCCTCCAACACATGAACTCTTGGAGACCTCCCAGATCCAACCCTTAACAGTTTGGTGTGTGGGGTGTCAGAGACTACACTCTATGTTCAGCACTGTTCTGAAGTAGCTGGGAGAGCTGAAGTCCCTGTCTCTCTCTGTGGCTGAAACTGTAGTGGCTACATTGGAGTTGGGGAATTGGCGCACTGGGATTGCTTGGTAGTGTCTGTTTATAGTGCTCCATTGAGGCCTGTGAGGTCAGCCTGCCCTGGGCAGGAATTGTGTGGGCATTGATTAGCTATGTCTGCTAAGGACACCGTATAGGAGGCTGGTGGCTCTCTTCTCATCTGCTTACTGACCTGTAAGTCCTTTCAGTTCTTTTGCTCAGCACAGATGTATAGGTGCCTCCTATGTGCCAGGTGTTACCCATTAGAGAAGTGTGTGTGTTTGGGGGGGGGGCTCAGCACCCTGACCCTTGCTCTCCATGGAGTAACGATGACTTATCAAGAGACTTTGAGACATGGCATGGGGTATAGCTTTGAGCTGGACTGTGATGGGCAGAGTAACGGGGACTCAAGATTGGGGTGCAAGGGGAGAAGAGGAAGGGAAGACAGTAAAGGGACACTCCTGCTGCCTGCTGCCCAGGGCCACCATGTTACCCAGAGTACATCTCAGACTTAAGACGCTGGGTGGAAGCCATATCCCCACTTAGTAAATAAGAAACAGAGGCTCACCTGGAACCACACAGCAGGGCTGAAATAGAAAAGAAGCCATTGCCCCTTGAAATATAATAAGCACTGGGGTGTTGCGTGGTCCCAGAGAGCAAGAGACAGTCTCCCCCCACCCCGCCCCTGCTCTTCCCCAGCCTCCATAACCTCTGGACTTGACAGCCATTTACCCACTATCCCATAATCCCACTTGAGGCCCGGGGTGAATTTGTGCCTATCAGCAGTGAAACACCCCTCTGTAGGAGGAAGTTGATAGCAGAGAGTCAGGGCCTGGGTGCTCCTGGGTTTGATTCCTAATCACTTTCTAAATCCCCCGTGCCTTGTGAAATAAAAATGATTAACTTGGGGAGCTGGTTGATGCAGCCTGGTAGAGAGGAGAGGCCCCAGTGGCCCAAGGACAGCTAATTTGATTAAAGGTTGTGATTTCCGCCTCTTGCCTCTGTGTCCAGGGCAGATAAAAAATGGAGGGAGGGCAGTGATGCTTAATTAACCCTGTAATTCTTGCATGGGCTAATTAGCATATAGATGAGGGCGGCTCTTGTGGTTGGATCTGGGGCCGCCTCCAGCCTTTGTGAGGGGCGCTGGGTGCTCCTGGGGCAGCAGCCCAGGCCTGGCCAGCCCCCCCCCCCATTCTCATTTTTCTTTTTCATTTTATATATATTTCAAATTCTATTGTGGTAAGAACACTTAACACAGACCTACCCTCTTCAGGACTTTTTTTTTTTTTTGCGGTATCAGGGATTGAACGCAGGGGCGTTCTACCTCCACACTACGCCCCCGGCCCTATTTTTTATACTTTATTTTGAAACCGGGTCTCACGAAGTTGCGGAGGGCCTCACTAAGGAGAGAGAGAGACAGAGAGAGAGAGAGACAGGGAGAGAGAGAGCGAGAGAGCTGAGGTTGGCCGCGAACCCGGATCCTCCGGTCTCCGCCTCCCAAAGTACTGGGATTACAAGCATGCGCCACCATGCTCCGCTCTTCAGGACTTTTTAAGTGTACCACACATTGCTGTTGACGTTAGGTGTGATGACGTACAACAGATGTGTAGGATTTGCTTCCCTCGCTGGACTGAAACCACGCTCCTTGATGAGTTACTCTCCCTTTCTCTCTCTTTCCAGCCCCTGTCTTAGCACCGTGCTACCCTCCGAGTCTAAGAGTTGGATTTAGTAGTACCATATCCTTCATTTCAGTAGCATCATGCAGGATTTTCTTTTTTTTTTTTTTTCTGAGTCTCCTTCTTACAAATTTGCCCTGAGAGAGGTCAGGGGCTGGGTTGGTGCGGGAGGAGGGGGTCTTGCTTACTTGGGAAAGGGACCCAAACCCCAGGCCAGTGCCTGAGGGCAGTGTTGCAGGGGCTGCTTGGGCTTCTGAGTATTTTGACCTGGTTCTATGTTCAGGGCTTTCTGGCGGGTCCCCCACTCCCGGGCCTCCCAATCCTTGGGGCCTCTGCCTGCCCACCTTCCTCATGCTGAACGCAGAGCCTGGCCAGGAGGAAGACTCTTCAATGTTCACGGCTCAGCTCTGCAAACATGACTTTCTCTGCTGTGGCTTTTCTGGAGGCGCCCCTCCCCCCCCACAGAGGCGACATGTGCAACGCTCAGGGTATCCTGGACGCTCCCTTCCTGGGATTTCTTCCTGGAGTCTCTTGTTCCCATTTCCACCTGTCAGCAAGGCTCTTGGCACACAAAGCCCACCTGCTGGCTGGAGGGGGCTAGGTCATGTTCAGTGGCAAGAGGAGATGTCTGGTCAGAGAGCGGCTAGGGCCCCGCAGGTTGGGGCCTTCTCTTAACAGTAGGTAGCAGCTGTTAGGTGAGGTTTCCTGGGGTATGCAAAACAGGCAGTCTCTAAACGCTAAAAATTTGCCATTTGTGCAGTCTAATTTTTAAATAACAGGATGTGTAAAATTTTAGTTTGGCACCAGCAGGCTTTGGAGCTAATCGGTCTCAGCCTGCAGCGAAGACGTAACGCAGGGTCTAATACACACTGTCCATCTTTGGTGCGTTGACATAACTGGTTGCTGTGAACATTTGTAGATATGGTTTTCTGCCTTAACATATAAGTCTTCATTTCTCTAGGATAGTGGTTATAGTCACATGAGAGTTGTGTGCTTAGCTTTTAAAAAGAAACTGCCACCGGGTGTGGTGGTGCACGCTTGTAATCCCAGTACTTTGGGAGGCGGAGACCGGAGGATCCGGGTTCGCGGCCAGCCTCACCTCTCTCGCTCTCTCTCCCTGTCTCTCTCTCTCTCTCTCTCTTTCTCTCCTTAGTGAGGCCCTCTGCAACTTCGTCAGACCCGGTTTTAAAATAAAGTATAAAAAATAGGACCGGGGGCGTAGCGCGGAGGTAGAACGCCCCTGGGTTCAATCCGCCGTACCACAAAAAAAAAAAAGAAACTGCCAAACTATTTTCCAGAGTGGCCGAACCATTTGACATAGTTCCCAAGCCCGTGAGTGGTCTGATTTCTCCACATCCTCCCCAGCTCTTGGTATTCCTCATTATTTTCTCTTAGTTATTCAAATAGGTAATCATGATTTTAATCATGTTTATATATTCTAGAATCATAGATTTCCAAGCTTATTGGCTTACCACTCCCTTTTCAGAAAAAAAAGGACTCAGCACCCCCAGGCTATTCAGATTATCTATCATCTATCTATCTATCTATCTATCTATCTATCATCTATCTATATCTATCATCTATCTATCTATCTATCATCTATCTATATCTATCATCTATCTATCTATCTAATCTATCATCTATCATCATCATTATCTATCTATCTATCTATCACTTATCTATCTATCTATCATCTATCATCTATCATCATCATTATCTATCTATCATCTGTCATCATCTATTTACCTACCTACCTACCTGTTTATTTATTTGGTACTGGGGATTGGACCCAGAGGCATTCTACCACCAAGCTATACCCTCAGCCCATTTTTATTTCTTATTTAGAAACAGGGTCTCACTAGGTTGCTGAGAGCCTCACTAAATTGCCAAGGCTCGCTTTGAACCTGCGATCCTCCTGTTGCAGCCTCCCAAGTACTGGGATTACAAGTGTGCACCACGACGCCTGGTCTCAGATTATCTATTCATCTTGGAAAATTTTGATACTTCATAGTTGCAATGAATTGTTCCATTTCTTCTAAATTGTCAAATTTATGAGTATATTTCACAGTATTTCCTTTAGTATCTCTTATTTTTCTAGCTTCTTGAAGGAGAACTTAGGTTATTGATTTGAGTGTATTGATTAGGTTATTGATTTCTAATATAAGTTGTAAATAATAAATATGAATATAAATTGTTCTATAAATCTCCCTCTCAGCACTGCTTTATCTGCATCACACAAATGTACTTAATTTTATTATGCTCTAGTATTTTTATTTATTTATTTTTTGGTATTGGGGATTGAACCCAGGGGCATTCTGCCTCCAAACTATACCCCCAACATTTTTTATTTTTTATTTTGAAATAGGGTCTAAGTTGCTGAGGATCTCACTAAGTTGTTGAGACTGACCTTGAACCTGCTGTCCTCCTGCCTCAGCCTCCCAAGTACTGGGATTAGAAGTGTGTGCCACTGCGCCTGGCTTTACTCTAATATTTTTAAAATTGCCTTTGATACTTCCTCTTTGATCCATAGGCATTTAGAAGTGTGTTGTGTAATTTCCACATCTATAAAGATTTTCTGATAATTGATTTCTAGTTTGATTCCACTATGGTCAAAGAACGCACTGTATGATTTCAGTTCTTTTAAGTTTATTGAGGTTTGTTCTATGAACTGGGTTATGGTCTGTTTTGGTGAGTGTTTCATGGTGTTTAAAATGTGCATATTCTGCTATTTTGGGTGTTCTACCTTCGATTGTATCATTCACAATGATTCTGTATACTTCCTGATTTTCTGTCTAGCAGTTCTGTCAGTTGCTGAAAGGAGGTTATCAAAGTTCCTGATTATATTTGTAGCTCCTTCTGTTTTTCCTTTGTCTCTGTTGGTGTTTGCTTCATGCATTTTGAGGCTCTGTTGTGTGGTGCACACCCGTTTAGAATTAGTGTGTCTTCTTGGTGGTTTGATCCTTTTGTCACCATGTAATATCCCTCTTTTCTCTGGTGATTTTTTTTCTCTGAAGTCTACTTTATCTGTTACTAGTACAGCTATTCCTCTTTTTAAAAATTAGTATTTGCATGGTATGTTTGAAGCAGATGACAAGACCCTCATTTGAGAAATACCTCCCTTAATTATGGAGGGAGGAATGTCCCCATCTCTTGAAGATACAGGACATAGAGAAGAATCTGAACCTAAGGTAGTTCACGCAAGTTTATCACAAGTCATGCCCCCTTAGTTCAACCATATGTCTCCATGACTCTATTTCTTCCTCAAACTTAGCTTACAAATCGACAGGATTCCCTGTTTGAGTATTCATTTCCTTATGAAGGCTCCTGTGTGTGTAAAACTTACACTAAATACCTTGGTATGTTTTTCTTGTTAGTCTGCCTTTTGTTACAGGGGCCTCAACCATGAACCTAGCAATGAGTTAGGAAAAGATATTGTTCCCCCCTTCAGCCTCATTTATTCATCTGTGAAATGGGAGGAGAAGTTTGGGGTTGACTAAGGTGACCTTGAAGACCCAGCCAGTGATGCTATCCCGTGAGTCATGCCTCCCATGTGCTTCTCTAGTGGGTGACGCTTGGCTGTGCCACCGTCCAAGGATGCTCTCCTTAGGTATGCAAGTCCGGGGAGCAGGAGTGAGGGGCAGGGAGTAAGCAGGGCAGGAGGCAGAGTGCCCATGAGGGAGGCCTCTGAGCCTCAGCGCCTACATGACTTCCTTGATTGAGTTCGGAGTCTCTGGGAAGCTCCACCTTGGGCCTCAAGGGATATTCCGCATGGGGTGGGAGGTGCTTCCATTGGTTTTCATGTGCCATTGGGTAGAAGTTTGCCTTGTGAAGTTTTAGCCCTCTGCTCTTCCAGATTGCAAACATATGTCTAGATGCTGTGGGACTCCCCGGAGATGTCAATAGGGAGGCTCAGGTGGCAGAGGAAGGCAGTGGCAAAGGCAGGAGGCCAGGTACTCATTTCCATGTATATCCAAAGTTGGTCGGAGGCCACAGACATGGAGTAGAACAGAGATAGGAGGGCCAGGCTGAGAAGACCCGAGGGTCCCTCTGTCAGTGGCCCTTATTCATCCCCCCCTTTGTCATTTCAGTTGATCACATGCAAACCATCAGGCCACATAAAAATGACTCCATTATTATCGATCTGTCTCATTGACATCCAGGTTTACAGGGCCCTTTGGTTTCTCAGGGAACAACTAGTAGCTAACCTTGAGAACCAGAGACAGAGCATCCTGTCTCCTGCAATATAGGAGCCAGCACTTTCCAGGGCCACAGTGTTCTCACGCATTTCTGGCTGAAGATGCCATTTCTGGGCTATCCTAGCAGCTCCCTGGTGCACCTGGTGTCCGGTGGCCTCTCCCCTCCACTCAGGACTTCCCAGGGTTGCACTCTTCTGCCTTGACTGCCACAATACTTGCTTAATGGGTTACCTGTGTACTACAGTGCAGCATTGGAAATGTCTCTCTAGTGCATTGTGTTGGTGGCTTTCTGATGGCCCCCGAGTCTCCTGCCAGAGGATGATTGCTGAGCTCAAGAGCAGCACAAGCAGTCTTCTGAGAGCAATCCAGTCAGAGGGAGACATTTGCCTGGTAGCAGTTCCAGTCTGTAGCAAGTCAAGAAAACCTCCCCACCTCCCCTTGGCTTTCTCGCTCTTTTTCCTCTTGCAAGTGGCAGTGATTCAGGCTATGTTTCCAATTAGGACATATGGTAGACTAACGAATCTCTTCCACCGTACATTGTCAGCCAAATTTAGTATGGAGAGGATGTGAAATTCCCTTTGATGATGATAATAGAAGCAGCTGTCGTCTCCTGAGCACCTACTAGGTGTCAGATTGTGGCCTGCGCGCCTCATGCCATCCCAGCAGTGACGCCAACGGGGGCGCCATTGGCTGGTGCCACCGGTTCTGAGTGGGGGTATGGAAATTTCTTTATCTGGGTAGAAGGTGGGGCTGGGTCTTCTTGGCTGGTCTGAACTCCTGCTACAGGTGGGGCCTGTGTAAATAGGTGAGTCCTACCTAGGAGGGATATGGAGAGGCCAGGCTGGAAAGCCCTGCTATGGAAGCCTGGCAGGTCAGGCAAGTTGGGGCCCTTGGGACACAGAGAAGATGGGGAGCATCAGCCTGGTCCCCAGGCTGACCTGAATTCTGGGCTCTTTTGGGCACTGGGAACAGTCACATTCTTCACATTCCAAGAATTCAGGCTGTTTAGTTCTTGGAATGTGGAGAGCCTGGGTTGTAGGTCCCCATGGTCATGTCTCTGGGACTCAGCGGAGAATCCATAGAGGCTCGGAGGACGGGAGGCAGAGGATGCAGAACCAACTGGGCGAGGTCTCCAAGTCCCCACCTGCGGAGGTCTGAGCCGAGTGGCCTGCACTTCTTGGAGGTGGCTTGGGACAGCCCCCCACCCTCCAGCCTCTGATTCTCCAGCAGGGCACAAGTGTATTGCTGGGGGATTCCCAAGAGCTGATATTCCAGGACATGAGCTCAACAGCTCCAGGTATGTGGGGTTCCAGGCATTTGGGCACCCAGGGCCAAGGGGACCACCAGGGCAGACCCAGCACTCAGGCTGGCCTCCCATGAATTCCTGGGTCTTCCAGCTTCTCCAGAGACGCCAGAAGCCCACATTTTATGTGGTCGTTCCTGAGCTTTAAATGTTGATCACTAATTAACAAGCAAACAAAACCCACCACAGGGCTAAACAAGCCCTTCTGCTAGCCACTGTTCTGTGGTGTCAGTACGTGCCTCTGGTGCTGGAGGCTTCCGGCACATGGATTATGCACCGGATCCTTAGGAGGAGAAGGCAGGACATCAGCACCCCTCCGTGGCTCCGGCTCTCTCCTTCTCTGCTCTTCCCCAGCGTTGAGCTCAGCCTGGCCCGCTGTAGGTTTTCACTTAATGGTTCTCAACAGGTGATCCCTCTCCATACATTCTCCATTGCTGTTGCAGCATCCTGGTCTTTTCTTGCACTATCATACTATGTGTATGCATGTGAGTATATATGAGTGAGTGACTAGTGTGAGTGCAATCGTGTGAGGGATTCTATGTGTGCATATGAGCGTGAGCATGAAGCATAGGTGTGAGTGTGTATGAGTGTGAGCATGAGTGCGTGTATAGGGGAATGCCTCGCAGAGCCTGGGGTTGCTTTACAAGCTGGGCACCTTTGCTGCAAGCCACACTGGGCAGGACATCTGCTGTCTGCTGACAAGAACACGACTATTCCAGGCTAGTGATTCCCTTCGCTCCTCTCCAAAGTGCTTCCCCACAGTGAAGGGGACGGCGCTCTTTCTCCAGCTCTGGAGTCAGGCATGGGCTGAGGTCTCAGCATCTCTCTCTGGCCACTTGTCCATGGGGTCCTGAGCTACCAATCAGAGACCTGACTGCCCTGCTGGAGTGGACCTATGGAGAGGCCACAAGGAGTATGACAGGGGTCCCACTGTCCCCACAAATTGCCAGGTACAAGAGTGGGGACATTGTGGACTCCCTGGTCTAGCCGTGCCACCGGCTGAGCACCATGGAGCCCCCCAGTCAACTGCACACAGAGCAGAAGAATCGCCAGCTGAGACCCGCCCCAAGTCCGACCCCCAGACAGTAAGACAGAGTCAAGATATCCCACTCGATCTTGGGATATCTATAGCTGTTGTAAAACAACTATAGATATGCAGTACAATCAATTCCTTCAATATTTCTCAAATGGTGATGTGTCATGTTTGGTAAAAGGTTTCTCTCAGGCGGCTTCAAATTAGAAAGAACTATGTCAGCACACTGTGACAAAAAAAAAAAAAAAAAAGGCAGCCGAATCCCAGTGAGACACAGGGCCAGCTCATTCATTTGGATCTAGTTCTAATGATGATGACTTATTTTCCCCCCATTCGCAGCATTGCTAGTAACTAAAGTTAGCCTTGGCTCAAAAAAGCAGTGTGTTCTAGAGCCCAGAGCAGGCAGTGGGTAGCTGAATGATGATTGACGACAGCATGGTGGGGCCCCAGCTGGGCATGAGCCTCCTCCCTGCTGTTCCTCCTGGGTGGCTGCAAGGAGCAGCTGATGACTTCCCGGGTAGCCAGTGACCTTGCAGACGCACAGGCTGAGCCCTGCCTGGGTGTACTGAGGCAGCACAAGCCCACTGGTTCTTGGTGCTGTGGCTGGACTTGGCTCCAACCCATATTCATATGGTGAAGTCCTGATCCCAAGACCTCAGCATATGACCCTATTTAGACATAAGGTCCTGATAGAAGGAATCAAGTTAAAACGAGGTCACTGGGGAGGGCCCTAATCCAATACAAATGGAGTATGTAAGAAGAAGAGATTAGGACACAGACACACGCAGAGGGAAGACACAGGGAGATATGAAGGATATGAAGACACAGGGAGAAGACGGCCATCTGCAAGCCAGGGAGGGAGGATGGGGACAGATCCTTCCCTCGTGGCTCTCAGAGGGAGCCAAGCAGCTGGCATCTTGACTTTGGACCCTCGACCTTCAGAACTGTGAGAAAATATATCTCTGCTGCTGAGGCCATACAGTGCGTATTATGTGATTATGACAGCCCAAACTGACTGTGTTAGTCAGTTTTTGTTGCTATGATCAAAATGCTTGACAAGAACAACTTAGAGAGCCGGGTGTGGTGGTGCACACTTGTAACCCCAGTACTTGGGAGGCTGAGACAGGAGGATCTCAGTTTCTAGGCCAACCTCAGCAACTTAGTGAGACCCTGTTTCAAAAATAAAAAAATAAAGAGGGCTGAGGGTGTAACTCGGAGGTAGAATACCCCTGTGTTCAATCCCCAGTACCCTAAAAACCCAAAACCCCAAAAACCAACCAAACAACTTTGAGGAGGAAAAGTTTGTTAGGCTCATTGTTTCTGAGGTTCAGCCCATGGTTGACTGGCTCCAAGGCAGAAATATCATGGCAGAAGGGCATGAGGGAGAAAAGATGCTCAGGGCAGCCAGAAGGAGATAGATAGAGATAGAAAGAGCAAGCAGTGATGGGTAGAGCCCCCAAGGCCACACCCTAAGTGACCTAACTCCTCCAACTAGGTCCCCACCTCCCAGTCGTCCATTGAGCTATCATTTGATGATATCATTCAGCTCTTCATTGGATGGATTAATCCCCGGATGAGGTCAGAGCCCTCACAATCCAATCATTGCCTAAAATCCCCACCTCTGAACCTTGCTGCGTGGGGACCATGCTTTCAACACGAGACTTTGGGGGACATTTCAGAGCCAAACCATAACAGTGACTAAATACACTTCGTGTTTTCATGCTGGTCACAGCCACACGAGTGGGGTGGCCACAGGTTTTGTTGGCCTCCACTTGGGGGCGCTCCTACTTGGATGCCCATGCATGCCCCATGGAGAGGGTAGGATACTGTCATCACTGCTCAGTTGGACCTGCTCCTTCCTCACAATGGTGGCCCTGGGGGCACACTACAGTCCATCCAATGACTTTTTTCTTTCCTCATGGTATTTCTGCTCTTTGTGGCTTCATTCATGTGAGGAGTGGGGGGTCAAATGAGGGTGTGGTGCTCCAGCCGGGTCCTTGGTTCCCTGCATCTCTGTCTCATGGAGGAGAAATCCCCAAGGTGGCATAGCGCCCACTCCAGGTTCTACAGCAAAGCTCCAGCAGCAACTGTTCACAGCTCACCCAACCGTGTGAGTTTGGACCTATTCCTCATTCATGCTAAATGGATTCTGGACAACAACTATCCTGCCCTGGAGATCAAGAAGCCAAGGTGGCAGGGTGCCCCGGGGAGAAGGCTCACAGGACAGGCTCCTAGCAGGCCTCTGAAGACTACGGCAACACTTGGCCAAAGACAGAGGCTTCAGGGCAGTGGGGACGTGCAGAAGGGAGTCCCCGTTGAGAACCGTGAGAGCCTGGGGAAGCTGAAGAGGGCAGCTGAGGACATAGCAGGGAGTGGCCGGGCTGCCTCAGGCTGCCGCTCTGCAGCGTGCCTGGGATTCATCCACGATCACCACCCACGGGCTTCCAGGAAGCAGTCTCTGAGACAGTTTGTTGGGCAGCTTTCTAGGGAATGACCGTGGCATCGAGCAGGAGCAGGCAGGAAGTCGGGACAGCCTCAGCTCCTCTCCAGGGAGCACAGGGCTAGAGTGATTTCACAGTGCCCCCTCGTGAGCCCAGACGGTCTACTTCCTCCTCCAGCAGCCATGGGTGCGGGCCGCGTGGGGAGGGTATGGCTTGGGTCTGGTGTTTCTTTGCAGCCAAGGCTGGCAGCCCTCCCAGCACCCTGGAGATGGTTTGGCTTCCCTGCTTTGCTCCCCCATTGTGCATGCGTCTCCTTCCCCAGACCTCATGTGTGGGGCAAGCAGCCATGTTGGAGGCGGGACTTGGTTGCTGGGAAGGGGTTCCTGTGGGGTGACTGGCAACAGTGTTTTCCCCTCTGGCTGCTGTAGCTTCTCCTTGTTCCTTTCTCCCCTGCCACCATGAGCTGATACAGCTCTCACCCTCTCTCTCTGCTCTCTGCCATGATGCCCTGAAGTCCACTGTGTAGGGCCCTGACCGCTGAGACCTTCCCTTCCCTAATTCTCCTTCCCTAAGTCTTGCGTGTCAGGTGTTTGGGTCACAGTGGCGGGAACACTGCGTTCTGCCCGCCATGCCCCAGCTTCCCATCCCTGGTATTCAGGGGTCCCGGGGACATCCGTTGGATGCTGGCATGTGGGCTGCTCCAGCTCTAGTATGGCGTCTGCTCCTCTTATCTTTCTCCCTCTCCTTGGGCCCACTCTGGAGATGTCCTGGTGGTCATGGCTTCTGAGCCGGGCTCACTGTGATAGGGGCCTGCATCCTGCCCAGCCCTGCCCGGTCACCTTCAGGCACAGTTCCTCAGGCTGGGCACCACCTTGGCAGGTGGTTATGCGTGCCCAGCTCTTGGTGCTGGCCCTTGGGCCCCACAGCCTCTGCCTGGTACACCTATCATGACTGTGCAGCTCACCTGGGTCCCTCCCGAGTGTGTCTGCTGCCCTAGGTTTCTGTGGTCAGGGCTGCTCCAGGCTGGGCCAGTCAGTTCCAGGAGGTGAAGATAGGGAGCTGGGGAGGCCAACAGAGAGGCCGCTGGGAAAAAGGGCCAAGGGGTAGCTGCATGGTGGCTGGGAGGGGCCAGCAGAGGCGCAGAGGTGGGAAGTGGCTGGACCTAGGAGCCCCACCTCTCAGGACCTGGACAGCGGCCTTACCCCGAGTCATCCGCTGATTCCACTGGAAGCAGGTGGCCCCTTACTCTGCCTCTGCGTTCAGGAAGGGTGGGCCCAGAGGCAGGCAGGGCTGCGCCTAGGACCAAAGCAGTGGTGGTCCCATCCTGGCCGGAGGCCTGGCAGGTCCCTCTGGGGACACCTGTGCTGCCGTGGAGTGTTCCCAGCCCCGTGACAGAGTTGAGTCAGCCATCCCGGGGTGGGCATGGAGGAGGCCCACCAGCCCAAGTTGGGTGTCTGTTGTTCCCTTCCCAGTGGACCCCCACGCCGTTCTCCTGGATTTTTGCCCCCTCTTTTGCTCGGGTGCACCGTATACACAGTCCAGAGGGGCCGCCGCTGTAGCCTGGCACTGCGGTGGGCATTTGAGAGCTGCCTGGATAGGCAGTCAGAATTCCAGTCTCAATTCCTGGGCCTCCAGTAGCTGACAGACTGAGGAGGGCCCTCTGCAGGGAGGCCAGGCGTGCGAATCTGCTCAGGGCACACTTGGATATGCAGAAGCCATGTCTGCCTGGAGAGAGGCCCCAAGGCTTTATTTATCTGGCCCCCAAACTGGCAACCACTTAATGTTCACTTTAGGGGAATGTCTACCTCAATTATAGCAGCCATGAAGGTTTGCGAAACATTTGAATGAACATGGGAGAGTGCTTGCCATGGATCCTCAAGCACAAAAGGCAGGGGACAAAAATCATACCCCACCTCCGCAATTTTGCTTTGTAAACAAATGGAAGTTATGCCTAGGGGGAAAAAGAAGCCGGGAGGGAAATATACCAGTACGGGAACAGTGAGTTTATTTACTCCCTTTTCTTGCATTTAGTTTTTTTTTTTTGTGGTACTGGGGATTGAACCCAGGGGCGTTCTACCTCCGCGCTACACCCCCGGCCCTATTTTTTATACTTTATTTTGAAACCAGGTCTCTCACAAAGTTGCGGAGGGCCTCACTAAGTAGAGAGAGAGAGAGAGAGAGAGAGAGAGAGAGAGAGACAGGGAGAGAGAAAGAGAGAGAGAAAGCTGAGACTGGCCGCGAACCCGGATCCTCTGGTCTCTGCCTCCCAAAGTACTGGGATTACAAGCATGCACCACCACACCCGGCTGCATTTAGTTTTGTATTTTATATATTTCTTTTTTTATTTTTCGGTAGTGGGGATTGAACCCAGAGGCATTCTAACTCTAACCTACACTCCTGGTCCTATTTTTTATTCTTGATTTTGAAACAGGGTCTCACTAAGTTGCAGAGGGCCTCACTAAGTAGCTGAGGCTGGCCGAGAACCTGCGATCCTCCTATCTCAGCCTCCCAAGTATTGGGATTACAAACAAGCGCCACCACATCCAGCTTATATTTCTTATGAGAGGCAAAAAGCTACTTAAAAAATAAAGAGGAGCCAGGTGTGGTGGTGCACGCTTGTAATCCCAGTACTTGGGAGGCTGAGACTGGAGGATCTGGGTTCACTGCCAGCCTCAGCTACTTAGTGAGGCTCTCCACAACTTAGTGAGACCCTGTTGCAAAATCAAGAATAAAAAATAAGGCTGGGGGTGTAGCTCAGAGGTAGAATGCCCCTGGGTTCAGTCCCCAGTACCGCAAAATAAATAAATAGGGAATGGAATGCTATTATCATGTCGGTATGAGGTGGGTGTGAAGGAATTCACTCACCCCATTCCACAAACATTCCCGAGCATGCCTAGGCTCAGCCTGTTCTGTAATCACAGGTCAAAAGGAGAGCTCAGCCCTCGCCCTGGGGAAGTGATGCAGACATTAAAAGGTTTTCCAAGTCATATTATGTCCATATATGAAGGTATCCCTACCGACCTTACTAGCATGTACAGGGAGAGGGGGATAGCAGGATAGAGTTAGGGGGAACCACACCAAGAGATGCTGTCTACAAATATGAATATATGTATCACTTTGAACCTTGCTACGATATATAATCATACTGTACCAATAAAATTATAAAAAGTTTACCAAACACATGAATTAACATGACCAAATGCTTGCAACGTAACCTTAGGTACAGTTAGCTCTCCATGTCTTTGGGGTCCACATCTCTAGACTCAATCAACTTCAGATAGAAAATATTTAGGAAAAAATTGTCTGTATTGAACATATCCAGATTACATCTCCTCACTATCTCCTAAACAATACAGTGTAACAACGATCGACTTGGCATTTACATTTTATCAGGTATTATAAATAATCTAAAGTGGTTTAAAGCATACTGGAGGATCTGCATTTGTTACATGCAAACACCATGTCATTTTATAGAAGGGACTTGAGCACTGAGGATTTTGGTATCTGCAATGGATCTTGGAACAATCCCCTGTGGATATCAAGGGAGGATTATACAAAAAGCAGGCTATGAAGACAAGAGTTGTTCCTTGGGGGCTAGGTAGGTAGGCAGGGGGCCTGGGGCGCAGAGGATGAGGTTCAGAAGGTCTTAGACCTGGAGGTAAGGCCCTGGGCCCCCAGCAGGGCTTTCTGAGCACCCTGCTCTGGCTCTGGAAGATTTGTGCACAGGGAGCTGCTGGCTGCTAGGCCCTCACTTCTTTCCGGAGGCAGCGGGCTGAGTCTAGTCCCTACTGGATTATTTGCCAGCAAGTGGCAAGTCAAGGCTTCTGTGGGCTCCTTGTTCTCACATGTATAATTGGAGTAGTAACCAGGGCTGCCAAAGGCCTCCACCCGATGGCCTCCTGTGGATTCTGCTTGGTGCTGCCAAGTCCTGACATTCTGGTGATGCAGCTCTTGGCATGGACTCTATCCACATCTGTGCCAGAGGTCTTGGATTAGTCAGTTTTTTTCATCAATGTGACCAAAATACTCGACAAGAACAAAAGGCTTATTATTTGGCTTACAGTTTCAGAGGTCCAGTCCATGGCTGGCTGGCTCCAAGGAGAAATATCAGGGGAGCAGTGGATGGTGGAGGAATGCTGTTCAGTTCATGGCAGCTGGGAAGCAGGGCAGAGAGGAACCAGGGACAGATACAATCCCCCAAACCACACCCCCAGTGACCTGCCTCTTCTAGCCACACCCTACCTACCTATAGTTAGTCCATCCAAATTATTAATTCATCAATGAATTTATCCACTGATGATGTTAGGGTTCCGATTCAATTATTTCACCTCTAAACATTTATGCATTGCTAATACGTGAGATTTTCTGGGGGACATTTCATATGCAAACTATACCGGACCTGGTCCCTGAGAATCCATGGAAACACAGAGGGTGGAGGGCTGGAACTGCAAGGTCAGGTCCTGGCCCCTTGTCCAGTGGCCAGCTGAGGGCCGGGGCTGGTGCTGCTCATGCCCATTAAATGAGAGGAGTGATGAACAGAGGGTGTCTGAGAGCCCGGGCAGACCTTTGATTATGACTGCGGCTGGCATTGTTGAATGATGCAGAGGTAGTTATCGGAACTCCACGGAGCCTTCTCTCCTCACCCGCGCATGTCCAAGGCTCCCCTAGGAGGGGCCTCCTTGGGCTGCCCCGGGGGTGCTGGTGCGTCCAGGTCCTGGCAGGGCCCTGCATGTGAGAGTGAAACCACAGAACCAGCAATAACTCCCAAGGTTGTTTTTTTTTTTTTTTGTGGTACCGGGGATTGAACCCAGGGGCGTTCTACCTCCGCGCTACACCCCTGGCCCTAGTTTTTACCCTTTATTTTTTTTGAAACCAGGTCTCACGAAGTTGCGGAGGCCTCACTAATTAGCTGAGGCTGGCCACGAACCTGGATCCTCCGGTCTCCGCCTCCCAAGTACTGGGATTACAAGCGTGCGCCATCACGCCCGGCTCAACTCTCAAGTTTTAACTCCCGCCCCCACACCAGTCCCGTCCTTTTGTCCCCTCTCTTGCTGCCCCACTGAATTTCTGGGAATCCTGGGGCTCCTAAGTGCTGTCCAGTATGGTCTCCCCATGAAGCTGCTCTGTGCGCCCCATGAAGATGCTTAGATGCAGGCCACTCGTGGGGATCACTCCGTGTGCCCAGGTAGTGCTCAGTCTGTGCGACCCCCTCCCCTGGGCCCTCCAGCCCCTCAGAGTGCCCAATGAGAGCTCTCTGCCTGCGTCTCTTCTTCCTGTCTGCCATGGCTCAGAGCTGGTGCAAGGGCCCTGCAGCACCTGTCTTCTTTCAACTCTTATCACCAGGTACCCTGCTGCGGGAAACTTGAGGGTGACAGGTTTGTGTGGAGGTGGGTGGTGACCAGTGGGCTGTTTGCCGCTGTTCCCAGATTTCCACTGTCTGGGCCCGTGGAAGGGGGCATGTTCTGGTTTCTTGGTAGTTGGGCGGGGTCAAGTAACTGGTTCTAGCTTAATGTTAGGGGAGGGACCACTTGAGTGGGACCTCCAGGATAGGCGCTTAATTTCCAACATGTTCTTTCTTCCTCTTCCATGGGCCAGAACAATTATAGGGGAGAATGCCCAACTCTGGCCTGGGTCTGGGAGTAAGGGGAGCCCTATCCTTCCTGCAGGATTCACAGTGTGAGCCATGCGACTCTCTCTCTCTGTTTCTCTCTCTCTCTCTCTCCCCCTCTCCCTCTCATTCTCCTTCTCCCTCTGACTAGAGAAGATTGAACCTATGGAAGTTCTACCTCTGAGATACACCCCCAGCCTTATTTTGTTTCTTATTCAGAAATGGGGTCTGGCTAAGTTAGTGTGTACTGCCATGCGGCTCTCTTTGGTTTACAAAGCACTGCAGTGTGGGTTGTCAATTGGCTGAGGGCTGATGGATTCAGGCCCTGCACAAACTGGAGCTGGCCTAGAAAGGAGGCATGCTCTCAGCTGGAGGAGGCTGGAGAGTCATAGAGCTCAGCCCTTTGATTTTACAGAAGGGAAAGTTGAGGCCCCAAGGGGGAAGGACAGAGTCTCAGGTCACATAGACAGTTGGGACCCAGGACTCCGGGTGGCATTGGGCTAATTGGAATCATGTTGATAAAGATGCTTCGAAAGTAGGAGAAAAAAAGTAATGGCCTGAATTTGGGGCGAGGGAGTTAATAAAGAGAATTCTCACTGAACGCTCATTTTTAACATGAGTGTAAGGCCAAGAGTGCATCTCCTGCTGCTATCATTGAAGTCTGCAGGCATCCCTGCAGTGTGTGGCGATGCCCAGGACACCTTGGGACAAAGAGTGTCGCCCTCTGACAGAGCACTCACTGGCCCAAGGTCAGTGCTTTCTCACAACACAATGCTGGCTTGGCCCTTTCTGGACAGCCTCATGTGCTGCATCCTAGAGACTGTGCTAGCCTGCTTTAAAGGTGAAGACACAAAGGTTTGCAAATGTTAAGCCACTTGTCCAGGGTCACATAGCTGGTGGGTGACAGAGCGGGGCTTTAAAAGCAGGCAGTGTGGCTCTGGGACCTGCGCTGGCCCAGGGAGATGCAGCAGGCAGCTGCCGAGTGTCCAGATGTTGCCGTGTGTGTTGTTTTGCCTCTGAGGCTCAATTTCCTCACCTGTTGGGTGGAGACCTTAGGTCAGATCCTGGGAGTGATGTCCTGGTGTCCCCATGAGTTTTGAAAACAACATGTGTGAATGCTGGCCAGTGCCCAGCACTCAGCAGATGCAACTGGGTACATTTACAAGGTCCCTCCCGCACGGACCCCTCTGGGGTATTCGATTCTCCTACCCCCAACACTGGTATGAGAGCCTCAGCCTGCACCCAGCCTTCCGTAGAAGAGTAGCCCTATTTCCCTGAGGCTTTGGCAGTGGTTCTGAGAAAGGGCCGGCCCCTTCTGGGAAGGAAGGCTAGAGGGTGGCTGTAGGAGCAGCTGGGGCCTGAGCAGAGAGGTCAGGTGAGGGGAACAGACGATGCCGGGAAGAGTGTATTGATTTCCTCCTTTTAAAAATGGACTGAAGTGGAATCATTCATAACGTGCTCTCCCCCCACTGATGATCTCCACTGCCATCACTGTCAGGGAAATGGATTTACAGCGCTCTCGGAAAAAGCAAACACTTTGCTGGAGATGTGCAAAGGGGGCTTGGTTCTGTCCCCAGACGCCCTCCGGAGGGCCCACTGGTGGCTTTCTGGAGACAGCGAGTGGCAGGAAACACTGGCTGAGGCTGTTTCTGTGACAAGGTCCGCGTGGAGCTTGGTGGCTGTAATCAGTGGGTAGGGTGTGGGTGGAGTTACCCAAGGGGTGAGGAGTCCCTGGGGAAGCAGCACTTGATCTGAGTCTCAGGAGCAGGCGTGGCCTCGCAGGGCCTTCTAGACACACAGATGCCATGCCTGGGCAAGTGGCTCTGAGCAGGCAACCAGTAGAAGCCTGGTGTCCCTGGGCTCACAGGGCAAAGACAGGGGGTAAGGAGGCTGGGAATATGGGCTGAGGCAGGCCTAGGAGTCCCAATATCTTTCCTGTCACCAAGTACAGGGGTGGCCAGTCTAAGTGTGGATCAGTACACTTTTGGGGATAGGATAGGGTAGCTGTAGCCCCTGCTGGTTAACCAAGATGCCTGCTTCCCCAGGCTGCCACAGACCCAAGGATGGTCCAGGTGATACTGAAGGCCCGGGGCCAGTCCTCTGCCAGGAAGACTGCCTCCTCTGCCAGCAAGTGTCAGGAGGCTGCCACACTGAGCTCAGTTGTTCATTCTCCTCTGGAGGACCAACACTAATGCCCGCCGGAGGTCCATGGTGAGGAGACGCCAGGCAGCTTTCCATCCCTGTGACACACACTGGAAAGAAACAACTTAAACAGAGGAAAGGCTTGTTGCTGCCCATGGTTTCAGCCCATGATCTTATGGCCCTGTTGCTTTGGGCCTGTGGTGGGACAGTGCAGCATGGCGGGAGCAGGCCTATTTATCTCATCGTGGCTGGGAGGGAAGCAAAGAGAGAAAGAGGAAGGTGCCGGGTCCCAATATCCTCTCCAAGGGCACACCCATAATGACCTAACTTCCTCCCATTAGGCTCCACCTCTTAAAGGTTCTACCACCTCCCAAGAGTGCCAAGCTGGGGGCTGAGCCTTTAATACACAGGCCTCTGGGGACATTCTGGATCCAAATTATAGTAGATGGGCTGGAAGCATTAAAACAAAGTGCGCAGACATAAACTTTGGAGCCAGGAGACCTGGAATTAAATCACACACACTACTGGTGAACTTTAGAAAGCCCTCTAAAATCTCTGAGCCTCAGTTTCCTCAACAGCAAAATGGGGATAACCCTTGTCAGGCAGTGGTGGGACTACAGGGATATGGTAACTCTAAAATACCTGGAAAGTACTAGTCCTCCACCAAGGTCTTCCATTTACCTGGACACATCAGGTCGGCTGTGCCTTGGGGCCTTGGCATGTGCCTCCCTGGTCATATCCAGCTCTCCCCCCAAGCCCCACTTCATCTTCTTCAAGTGCTCACCACAGCACACATGGATATCCGATGGAAATGTCTTTATTTTCCATCTCTCATAGAAGGTGAACTTTGGGATGGTTGGGTTGTTTTGTTCCTGAGTCTCTGTGCCTAGAACGGTGTCTGGCATGTGGCAGGGGTGGGGAGAGCTGCGGAGTAGCTGGATTACCAGGGGAACTTCACAGCCTTCCTTCTTGCTGACTGCAGCCACAGAGAAGGGGGCAAGTGTCTTAGCAGGAGGGTCTGTGAGCCTTCAGAGCCCCACAGGGGAGGGGAGGGAGAGACTGGGCCTAGGAATCAAGCAGAGGGGCATGACTCTCTGCAGGGGCAGGTGGAGACTCTGTCCCTCCTTTGAGGAGCTCCTCGTCTGGAGGGGACACAGCCCTCAACAGGACAAGCGTTTACCACCACTCAGGAAGATGGCAGAGCCAGGCTCAGGCCAGAGACTTCCCAAGCAAAGAACACCCCTCAAGGACCTCAGAGAGGCACTTGGTAGCAGCCCCGTGGCTCTGTGGGGAGGGCACCTCCCTGACCCTCTGGCCACATGCGTGGATATTCACAGACCTGGTGCTGTGCATGTCAGTGAGACCTGGATTCCTTCTTAGCTTTGTGATTTGGTGCATCGCCCCCGGGATCTCATGAGCTGTTTGCCCTGGTCATCACAGGCATGCACAGATGGAAAGGGCTCTGCCCATCTTTTCCAGAAAAACCTGAAGCAGTGTAAGACCATCTCAGGCTGACATGATTTGACCTCATTTCCCCGATGGCTGTTTTGCCTTGGTGCTCTTCACAAGTCTCCTAGGGGAAGACAGCTGGCCTCAGAGAAAGGAGACAGGTGACTCTGACCAGGAGACAGAGGTGGGGGTGTTGCCTGGGTAGAGAAGCCAAGGGATGTGGCCAGGACTGTCACTCCTGTCCTTCCCTGGCACACGCAGGAACTTGCTTGGAATATGCCCAAGGACGTGGTGTCAGTCAGCTTTCCATTACTGCAGCAAAACACCTGAGATGATCAACTTAAAAGAAGGAAAGGTTTCGTTTGGCTCACAGTTCCCGTCCCATGCCTTGGATCTGTGTTGAGCAGCATGTCGTGGGGCTCTGCCTGTCTTGGAGTAACCTGTTCACCTCATAGCGGCCAGGAGGCAAAGAGAGAAAAAGAGGAGGGACCAGGGTCCCAGTATCCTCTTTAAGGGCATATCCCTATCAGGAATTTCTAGATCCAGACTCTAGCAGGCAGAGTCCATCCCTCCATGGTGAGCAAGCGTCCAATCTTCCTGGGGGAGAAAACCGAGCTGGGCATGAGTCTCTCCCCATCACCCACACTGGCCATGGTGAGGGACTCGGCTGTGAGCCTCAGTTTCTCTGTCTGTGAGGTGGGCAGATTGGCAACGCTGCCTCCCGTGGGATAGAGAGAGTGCACTACCCCTACACACTACTAGTTCTTGTTCTTACTGTGGGCATGTACACTCACACCATAGAATAAGGGCAGGTCCTGGAGGAGCCTTTCCCGAGACCCTTTTGGATCATGGAGACAGCTGAGAAGGGAGGGCTGTGGCCTGGGCACATCCAGCCCCTTCCCAGGTAAGGCGGCCGAGGGGCTGGGCCACAGCCAGCGCTGCTGCTGTGGGGAGACGAAGCTTTAGGAGTTGGCCTGGGCCCCTGCCCTGGGCCCTGGCCCCTGGCCCCTGGGTTCTGTACTGAGCCACCTTGAGGAAGGCTGTCTACAGAGGCAGCATAGCTATGGGGCTGCCTTCTTGGCGTCATGAGGATGATCCTGTACTTCCTAAGTCCCTGCTGTATATCTGGGTCAAAGCTGGGGCTGCCAGCCTCTTCCTTGAGGGACCTGGGCCTCTGGGCTGGACTCCTCCCAGACTCCTGGTCGAGGCAACTCCAAACAGGGCAGTGACTTCTGTTTCTGGGGTCAGAAGGTGGTGCCTGAGGCTCCCCAGTATCCCGCACAGGAGAGGGGCATGGAGCAGGAGGGGAGCAGAGTCCCTGTCCCCAGGGCCTGCGGGCGGCCTGGAAGGGTGGTCTGGGCTTGGCTGGACTTGAGGACGAGCGAAGGGGGCAGCGGAGTTGGGAGACGAAACCGGCTTTGGTGGTTCTGCATGATGGGCTGGTCCACGTGGCTTCCTCCCACAGGAGAATGACTTGGATGGCCGAGAACTAGCCTGACTCAGCTCCCAAACATGGCCCTCCACGGGTGTAAAGGAGTGGGAGGCTCTGTCCCCTCGGGGCCACTGCCGGGGGAGCCGGTGCCTCATTCCTGTCTCCTCGAATCATTATGACAACCCTGGGTCACCTCCTGTGCTTGAGAAGAGGGACCCGGAAAGTTAGGCCGCTGCCAGGCAGTGTAGACAAAGGTCAGATGTGGGGGTCCTTCTGCAGGGAGGTGCCTGGGACAGTGACTGTGCTTTCGGGAAGATTGTGTTTGGATTTGGATCTCTGCCTACCCCTGCCCCTGACTTAGGCTCCTACCAGAACCCCCCATCCCCATTCCCTGCCTTGTGTAAAGAAATCAGTGGCACAGCCAGCCAGCCACGGGCTCTGGGGAGCCATTTCTAATGGGAAAACATGCCATTTGCCTAAATGAATCAAATCCATTTCTCTCCCATACATATTTCATGGCTTCCTCTCTGTGTAATTTAATTATCACTGTTGTTAGTGTTAATGCCCTGGTTGGTGCAGCTTGGCTCCCCCGACCCTCGGAGCCTGATGCTGCAGCAGGGCTCCAGGGAGGAGCCGAGAGAATGGAACCGTCTCCATGGCAACAGGATGCTATAATATTTCCTGGTGATCTATTGCTGTAATCTTGAGGGCTCTGAGTATATTGCCAGCATTAATAAATAAGTCTAAATAACACCCCGGTGAGACTGATATTATTCTATCCATTGTACTGATGGATAAACAGCAACTCAGGAGGGTTAAATGTCCAGCCTGGAGGAGGGGTAAGAAAGATGGCAGTGGGGAGAAGTGTGCTGGCTCCTAGGAGGCCCCCACATCCCTGTTGGAAGAGTCAGGGCAGGTGCCAGAAAAACCTTCTGGGAGCTCGAAGGACAGTGACATTGGAAAGAACTCTGGGTGAACTATCTATGACTCTGTGACTGGGTCAGAACCGGCCCTCTCTCTGGTGAATGGAAGGCTCCCCTGGCTCCAACAAGGCCCCCTGTTTTCTAAGCCTGGAAAGTACAACACAAGAGGTTCCATCCTTTGGTTTCTGCATGACCAACAACAAGACTTTTCCTGGGAAGAAATAGCCTTTAATCCAACCCCAGTCTTGGCATCCCAGTGTGAAAGGTACCAGCGGGAGTCTTACTGGGTTCTGAAAGTGGTGACTTCCAGGACTAGTGTTTTGAGGTGCAAGTGCTGTGCCTGCTTCTCCAGCTACGAGCAGATAGCTGATCACTTCATTTTTCCAACCAAGGGCTGGAGCCTCCACACCTTATTAGGAGGATTTCCAGCCCCACTTTCTCCAGGCGAGACTGCATTCTACCCCTGAGCTACACTCCTAGCCTTAAAACAAATTTTTTTAAACAAGGTCTCACTAAATTACTGAAGCTGGCCTTGAACCTGTGATCCTTCTGTCTCAGCTTCCTTCTTTCTTATTTTTTCTTTTGAGACAGGATCTTGCTAAACTGCCTAGGCTGGCCTCAAACTCATGATCCTCCTGCCTCAGCCTTCCAAGTAGCCGGGATCATGGGCAAGTGTGGGCCATGAGCCTGGCTCATCGTAAGCCCCTTTCAGCCACACCTGGATCATGTTAGTGAGGTCGCTTTGGAGGCTGAGGGCTGGCTGCCAGAGAGACCAGCCACGTGACTAGAGGGTCAGAACTTTTAGGGGCTGGAGACTGAGTCAGTCCAATAGCCAGTGATTTAATCAATCCTTCCTGTGTAATGGCACCTCTGCAGAACCCCTAAATAACAGGTTTGAAGAGCTCCTGGGACACATGGAGGTGTTGGGAGGGCATGGAAGCTCCCTGTCTTGCCCTCTGCATCGCTTTCATCTCGCAGATCCTGAGTTGAATTCTTAAAATCAACTGGGAATAGCAAGCTTTCCCTTATACTGTGACCCATCCTAGTGGATTAGCAAACATGAGAAGGGGGTGGTACAGTTCTGGTGATACAGTTCCAGTTGGTCAGAAGTTACAGCCTGCGGCTTGCAATTGATTCCTGAAGCCAGGGGAAGTCTTGTGGGACTAAGCCTATGGGGTCTGCACTAACTCTGGGCAGCTGGTGTCAGAATTGAGTTAAATTGCAGGACACAGTTGGTGTCCACTGACAAGTATAGAATTGGCTGGTATGGGAAATGTCTCCACACATTTGAGGTCAGAGTTGTTCATATAAAAAACCAATTTTCTTTTTCTTTTAGCCTCAGTCAACTGTGATTGGACCTCAAGAACATGTATGGCAGGTGACCTGGAGCAGCCTGCTTTTGGCCCTTGTGCCTATAGATGAGGGTGTGTTGGTCTTCACGAGGAGGGAGGGAGGAGGAAAGAAGAAAAAGGAGAGGGGAGGGGGAGAACAACAGGAGCAAAGAAGAGGAGGGGAGACAGGGAAATAGAGGACAGGTAGCCCCTGGAAGATGGAGGAGGGAACTCTGATAAGGGATGATGCTATAGTTTGGATCTGAAATGTCCCCAAAGGCTTGGTCCCCAGCACGTGGCACCATTGGGAGGTGGTGGAACCGCTAGGAGGCGGGGCTTCATGGGAGGAAGTTAGGTCATTGGGGGCATACCCTCAAAGGAGATATTGAGATTGCCCCCACTCCTCTCTCTGTCTTTGCTTCCTAGCTGCCATGAGGTGAAGAGGCCGCCTCTCCCATGTGCTTCTGCCACGATGTGCTTTGTCACTACAAGCCCAAAGCAACAGGACCAGCTGACCAGGGACTAAAAGCTCTGCAACTGTGAGCCAAAGTAAACCTTTCCCCCTTTTAAGTTGATTTCTCTCAGGTACCAGTTACAGTAACTGACTTTCCTGCCCTGCTCTGCTTCCCTGGAGGCCCAGCTGCCAGCCCTACCTGAGCCCTGGGAAGTACCTTATTCTTATAATGCAGGTCACTTTGCAGCTGGGCAGAAAAAAAGTTAACTCAGCAGGCTTGTATTGCTCAAAAGCTGCACTTTCTAAAGAAAGGTCTGTCTTCAGGTCTGGCTCTTGGCCCTGGGAGATCACCTCTGGGGGCTGTGAATATTCTCCTGACAGAAGTGCTTTTGTGTGCCTGAGAACTTGGGGCTATACCAATTTGGCCAGATAAGTGTACCCTGACAATGTGACTTATGGGGAACACCTGATTTTGCTTTGGGGTGGAGGCTGGAGTCTGAGTAGCTGAGGCCAGTCACACAGGAGCTGTGTACTTATGTGACTGACCTCCCTGGACACCAAGGCTTGGGTGAGCATCCTGTTGGGAGCATGGCACAATGGGTGCTACACATCATTGCAGGGATAATGAAGCACGTCCCTGTGCCGCTTCACTGGGAAGGGATACCTGGAAGCCAGCACCTGCTTTTCTGGATGTCATCTGTATACCCTTTCACTGTGATGAACCACGGCTGTGAGTATAACAGTGTTTTCTGAGTCCTGCGAGCCCGTCTAGGAAGTCATAAAGCCTGGGGGTGGTCTAGGGCCCCAGCTGGCTCAGGCACATTTCTCTCTTTTGCAGATAAAAGACCCTGACCGAGGCAGCCTGGCATGGAAAGGAAGTGCTGTCAGAGTCCCAACAGGAGCTGGAACACTCTCCACCTGGAGGGAGGTGCTTGGTGAAGGGACGATGAGGACAGTGGGGCAGGTGATGGGGGTGTGGGCATGGTGAGAGGCCAGCGGGGGCTGAACTGGAGCCTGGGGAAGCGACTCTGGTTGTAGGAAGGAGCAGCTCACAGGGGCCGTGCGTGGCTGCAGGTGGCGGGCTCTGCCCTGCCCACTATCGGCTGGCAGGGAAACACCCAGCCTTGTCCAGGCCCAATAAAGGAGATGTTCCCAGTGTTTGCGACAGTTTGGGAAGCCATCGTCATGCTTCCTGAGGTTGCTTGATCCCTTTCTTTCAAGGCAGTTTGACCTTGGCTGCAGCGGCCCTGTTAGGGACTGAACTGAGTCTCCTCCAAATTCATATTTGAAGCTGTAACCCCCAGTGTGATGGTGTTAGGAGGTGGGGCCTTAGGGAGCTGATTTGGGTTAGATAAGGAGGTGGGGCTCCCATGATAGCATTGGCACCTTTATAAGAAGAGACACCAGAGAGCTTGCTTACCGCTCTTTCTTTTTTTTTTTTTTTTGCGCTACCGGGGATTGAACGCAGGGGCTTTCTACCTCCGCGCTACGCCCCCGGCCCTGTTTTTTATGCTTTATTTTGAAACCGGGTCTCACGAGGTTGCAGAGGGCCTCACTAAGGAGAGAGAGAGAGACAGACAGACAGACAGACAGACAGAGCGAGAGCTGAGGCTGGCCACGAACCTGTGATCCTCCGGTCTCCGCCTCCCAAAGTACTGGGATTACAAGCGTGCGCCACCACGCCCGGGTGCTTACCGCTCTTTCTGCCGTGAGAGGACTCAGCAAGAAGGCCGTCATCTGCAAGCCAGGCAGAGTCCTCACCAGAACCTACCATGCTGGCACCTTGACCGTAGAGTCCCAGCCTCCAGAACCAAAGAAATAAATCTGTGAGTGGAATCTTCAGTAGGGTGGCTTAATAGTTTACATGGCAAACTCTGTGCCCTTCAGGTTGGGAAACTAAGTCTTTAATGGGACACTTATAAAAGTATTTCTTTAATTAGGAGAAAGGGAGGAAAAACTATTCCAGTAAATTCCCCTAATAGAATCAGTACAGGTCATTGCTTTAACCAGTGCAGTGAAAATGGAGATTAACAACAAAGAAACAACAAAACTTCCATGTGTGCAAAATTTAAACACAAGCCTAAAAACACTGCAACCCTTTCCTAAATAACTTTTGAATCAAAGAGAAATTGGAAACTGCAATTACTGAATCACTTTAGAAACAACAACAATGTAAAAACCCTATATATATCAAGACCTAGGAGATCTGTCAAAGTTTTAATGAAGCAAATTCATGACCTTGAATGTTTTTCAATGTTAGGCAGAAAAGAAGGGAAATAAAGTAAGATTTCAATTCAAGTTAAAAAGAGAAGAATAAAGTCGCCGGGCGTGGTGGCGCACGCTTGGAATCCCAGTACTTTGGGAGGCGGAGACCGGAGGATCCGGGTTCAAGGCCAGCCTCAGCTCTCTCGCTCTCTCTCTCTCTCTCTCTCTCTCTCTCTTTATCTCTCTCTCCCCCTGTCTCTCTCTCTCTCTCTCCTTAGTGAGGCCCTCTGCAACTTTGTGAGACCCGGTTTCAAAATAAAGTATAAAAAATAGGGCCGGGGGCGTAGCGCGGAGGTAGAACGCCCCTGCGTTCAATCCCCGGTACCGCCAAAAAATAAAATAAATAAATAAATAAAAATAAAAAAAAGAAGAAGAATAAAGTACACTTCAGGAAATCAGGATGAAGAAATTAATAGGAATAGAAATTAATAAATTAAAAATCCCAAGCCATAAATGAATAGCAGAACTGGCTCTTTGGAAACCTCCAACAAAAGAGATAAATCACAAGCTGGCCCCGCTAGCCCCAGTGTGTTTTGCCAGGGTACACATGATGGATGGTGTCACAGGCAGGCTGGCTCTCCACCAGGGACCCAGGGTTAATGTGCAACTCCACATTCCCTCATGGGAGCTCCATTCCTCAAACACTCAAAAACCTCTCCTGGAATGCAAGCGAGTGGAGTGCAATCGATTCAGGCATAAACTTGGATTCATTCTAATTGATTAAAAAAGACTGCAAAACTTTGGAAGTTTGACTATAATTAAAAATGAAAACTTTCACTGTATGTCAAACCTTGACACCCTCAAAGCATTGCACCTTCGTGGTGGAGAGGAAGGAAAGGCCTAAGGCACAGGGGCTAGGAAGAGAAGTGGGCAGTGTCAGATGGGGAGGAGATTGAAGAGGTGTTAAGAAATTGCTAAATAAATTCAACATGCAATTGTCCCAATGAGTATAAATGGTCAAAATCATTCCAAAAGAGAGTCAAAACCTGAATATAATCATAACCATGAAAAAAAAATGGAATGATCCACAAAGTAGCAGATTAACAACTATGGCATGGAAGATGGTAGAATAGGAAGTCCAGGAACTGGCTTCTCTACCAAACTACTCTTGAGTGGGAAAACTGGCTGAATCAACGATTTTAGAACTCTGGAATCTAGTAAAGTCCTTGAAGCACCCAAGGCAATGTTCGATTAAGAAAGGGGCTGGTAAATTTTGGTGTTTCCTGTAGCAGCTACCATCCTCCATTCCTAGCCTTGAGGGGGGCAGCTGTAGGGAAGATAGCCTGTACTCCTGGTGCAAGATGGTGCCAGGGTGGGCAACGAGTTTTGTTCTGAAATGGGGTTGCATATTTTATTCTGTCTTATGGTTCACTGAGGGACTATTATAATCCTACTCTTGCTGAAGCAACATCTGTTCAAAGAATTTGGAGAGACAGACACCTCTTTTCTATTTTCTTCTCTTATTGTATCCAGGAATTCAATGAATTCTCAGGTTACTGATCACAGAGGTAATGAAACATAGAATTCATTGACAATATACAAATAGGTATATAGATTTTGCAAAAATAGTTTGGAAAGAATACTAAACAAATGGACAACTGTAACCCCCAACAACCCAAAATAGGAAACCCTAGGGAGAATTTGATTTTCAAATAATATTGCAATATTCAAAATGTCCAATTCTTAACAAGAAACACAGAAAGCATCTTTAAAAAAGTCCAGACACTGAACTTACTAGACAAAGGCTTTAATTCTTTTATATGCTCGCCAAGTTGAAGGAAACAATGAACAAAAAACTAATGGAGATAAGAAGAATGGTGCATGGACAAGTAGGGAATATCAATAGAGATAGAAATTATAAAAAAGAACTAAATAGAAATTCCACAGCTGAAAAGTACAATAGCTAAAGTAAAAACTCACTAGAGAGCCGGGTGTGGTGGTGCACGCTTGTAATCCCAGTACTTTGGGAGGCGGAGACCGGAGGATCCGGGTTCGCGGCCAG
>PVJS01019446.1:0-33714 GCA_004027185.1 Glis glis | reverse complement strand
AAAAAAAAAAAAAAAAAAAAATAGCCGGGCGTGATGGCGCACACTTGTAATCCCAGTACTTGGGAGGCTGAGACGGGAAGAAAGACCGCAGTTCGCAGCCAGCCTCAGCTACTTAGTGAGGCCCTCTGCAACTTAGTGAGACCCTGTTTCAAAATAAAGAATAAAAAAAAATTGGGCTGGGGGTGTAGCTTGGAGGTAGAATGCCCCTGGGTTCAATCCCCAGTACCACACACACACACACAAAAAAAGTTAAAGAAAAATCATTGCTTTCCTGTTCTAGGAGACAGGGAAATAACAAAGAATGAGACAAAGGTGATCAATACTCTCATGACACATCCAAGTTGGGGGGGTAGGGAAAACAATAGTACAGGAAGAAGGAAGGAAGGAAGGAAGGAAGGAAGGAAGGAAGGAAGGAAGGAAGGAAGAGAGAAAGAGAAGAAAGAAAGAAAGAAAGAAAGAAAGAAAGAAAGAAAGAAAGAAAGAAAGAAAGAAAGAAAGAAAGAAAAGGGGGTTACAGTCTTAGGGGCCTAGGTTCATACTTGGGTTGGAAGAACAAAATCTGCTTCCCTCTGCTTTCACCCTACAATCAACCCACAAGACTTCCATGACCTTAAAAGGCATGGGGACTTTTCCCTACCAGCAAACAAGAGATTCTGCTGTGGACACCGGCCACCTGTCCTGGAAGCCACTTCACTTCTTACAGGATCTACCTGCTACAGCGTCAGATCCCACAGGTTCAGAGCTCAGTCCTTGAGACTGCCTTGTTTCAGACCCAGTTACCAGTCCAGGATGAACTGACCGTAAGTTGGGGTTCCCGTACCTCCTCCTCAGGTTTGATTAATTTGTTCAAGCAAACTGGGCGCGGTGGCACACACTTATAATCCCAGTACTAGGGAGGCTGAGATAGGAGGATCGCAGGTTCGAAGCCAGCCTCAGAAACTTAGTGAGGCCCTCTGCAACTTATGGAGACCCTGTTTCCAAATAAAATATAAAATAGGGCTGGGGGGATAGCCAGGATGTAGAAGATTTCTGGGTTCCACCCCGAGTACTACACACACACACACACAAAAAAAATAGGGCTGTGGGTATAGCTCAGAAGTAGAATGTCCCTGGGTTTAATCCCCAGTAAAACACACACACAGACACACACAGACACACAGACACACACACATACACACACACACACACACACACACACACACACACACACATACATTGTTCAAGCAGTTCACAGAACTCAGGAAAACATTTCTGTTTTCTGGGCAATACCACCTTTCAGAGACTTCCAGTTTTCAACTATCTGAAAGCTCCCAGAAACCTATCCTTTTGGATTTTCATGGAGATTTAATTGCAAAACATGTTTAAAGCATGAACAATCTGTTGAAATGTGATTGGACACAAAGGGCACAATCTAATGCTAATAGACCCACCCGGCAGGGAAGCCCAGCAAGGCCTATCTGCCTCAGCATTCTCCTGGGCCTCTCTGGGCCTCATTCCTCCCTAACAGGCACCGGACAGGACCCCTCTGGAATGAGAAGGGTTTTATGACCTACTTCCAGACAAGGGAAGGTCAGAGAATTCTTTATGGCCAGCTTCGAAATGGAAAGGTAGAGGAAGATCAGAGTTTCTATGAACTGTCTTGGGAAAGAGAAATTCTAGTTTCCGTGACCTGCCTTGGGGAGAAAGTTATGAGTCAGGAACCGTGGATGAAAACATCCCAACAGTGCTTCATACTAGAGGATCAAGGAAAATCTCGGCAGAAGTGTTAGTTAAGCAGAGATCTGCATGACACAAAGGAACAAGGAGGGGACGGTCACAGAGAAGAACATTTTAGGTAGAAAGGGTAGAGGGCGCACACGCCCTCAAGCAGGCCAGGCATGGTGAAGCAGGTGAAAACCATATTATTCCCATTCTAGAGGTACAGAAACCAAGTCTGGGAGATACAGTGATTGGCCCATCTCTTGCAGAAGAGGTTTTTAAGTTGGGAGTCGAGTATAATCAGAAAGTAGTTATCATGTTGAAGGGACTTGCAGACATTCATCAAAGCAGTTCAATCCTCTGAGCGATAGAAAATAAATAGCCTGACTGAATCCAATCCAAAACAAGCCCACTCTTCTCATTGTACACTCCCCCACTAAGCCAGCTGTCTCACCCACTCTCTGGGTTTCTCCACCCACCATCTCCAGGTTGTTGACTCCTAAAAGCCTCTCTCTTTCCTGCCCACATGCTATTTTGAGCTAAAGATTCCAGCCCCCAACCAGAGTGCAAGCTCTCCTCTGTTTCGTACATTGCTGTGTGTCCAAAACCCTGTCCTTAGATACTCTAATATATACTGAAGGGATGAACCGCAGGCCTACTTATCTAGCTATTTACTGGACTTGTCCATCTTAATATCCTACGAACACCTCAAGTTCAACATAGCACCCTCTCCTCCAAATTGTCCTTTCCCTGTGCTCTCTCTCTCCATCTCTCTCAGGTCAGTACGCACTCCCCAGGAATACCCAGGTTAGAAATAATAGGCACCGTGTTTGATTTCTTCTCTGTTTTCACCCGTACCCAACTGAGAAAATCTCTCGGTTCTACTTCTTTGTATCTCTGGAATCCATGCCTGTTTCACATTCTGCTGTCCATCATGCCTTGGCTGAAAGTCTCATCATTATTATGATAGTCATCTAATTGTCTTGTTTCTTTCTGTCTCTCATACCTAAACCTATCTTTGATCTCTTCTGTACAATGCCTACCTGAGTGATCATTTAAAAAAAATATTTTTTTTCTTTTTTTTTTTGCGGTACCAGGGATTGAACCTAGGGGCGTTCTACCTCCGAGCTACACCCCCGGCCCTATTTTTTATACTTTATTTTTAAACCGGGTCTCACGAAGTTGCGGAGGGCCTCACTAAGTAGCTGAGGCTGGCCACGAACCCGGATCCTCCTGTCTCAGCCTCCCAAGTACTGGGATTACAAGTGTGCGCCACCACGCCTGGCTTAAAAAAATATTTTTAATTTTAAAAGCTATATGTTCATTTTAAAAGTATAGGAAATGTGGGAAATCTTGGGAAAAAAACAGATACCATTAATAATTCCATTGTGCAGAATTAACTACAGTTGGGGAGGATTGGGGAGAATAGTTTCTCCCAATAGCTTGGCTGTGCACACACATATTTCTTTTTCTTTCTTTCTCGCTTTTAAACCCAAATTGAATTGTTGTATTTAAGCTTTGAATTCTTTTTTAGTTGACATTTTATTATGAATGCATTCTTACACATTTAAATATTGTGTAATACATTCCTTTTAAAATATTACAACAATTAAGCTGGTAGTGGGGGTGCACGCTTGTAATCCCAGTACTTGGGAGGCTGAGACTGGAGGATCACAGGTTCAAGTTAGCCTTGACAACTTAGTGAGGCTCTCAGCAACCTAGTAAGACCCTGTTTCCAAATAAGAAATAAAATCAGGCTGGGGGTGTAGCTTGGAGGAAGAATGCCTTTGGATTGAATCCCCAGTACCCACCCCCCAAAAAGAACCCCATTGAACATATCATATTTTACCTAATCATTTTTGGAATTGTTTTCTTTTTGTTTCAGTACTGGGGATTGAACCCATGGGCATTCTATCTCGGAGCTATACCCCCAGCTTGATTTTTTATTCTTTATTTTGAAACAGGGTCTCACTAAGCTACGGAGTCTCGCCGGGCGTGGTGGCGCACGCTTGTAATCCCAGTACTTTGAGAGGCGGAGACCGGAGGATCCGGGTTCACGGCCAGCCTCAGCCCTCTCTCTCTCTCTCTCTCTCTCTCTCTACCTACCTACCTACCTACCTAGTGAGGCCCTCCGCAACTTCGTGAGACCCGGTTTCAAAATAAAGTATAAAAAATAGGGCCGGGGGTGTAGCGCAGAGGTAGAACGCCCCTGGGTTCAATCCCCGGTACTGCAAAAAATAAATAAATAAATAAATAAGTTATGGAGTCTCACTAAATAGCTGAGGCTGGTCTCGAGCCTGCAATCCTCCTGTCTTAGCCTCCCAAGTACTGGGATTACAAGTGTGTGCCACCACACCCAGCTTTTTACCTAATCATTTTCTAATTACTTAACATTCAGTTTTTTTCTTATTTCATTATTATAAGACAGGCGTCAGCGTACATTTTGTATATAATTTTTGTCTTCGTCTCTGATTATCCCATATGATAAATTCCAAGAAGTAAAATTATTAGCTCAAATTATACAAAGGTCTTAATACTTTTGCCAAGTCATCTCAAAGTAACTTTAAAACTGCAAATCAGCCGGGCATGGTGGTGCATGCCTGTAATCCCAGTATTTGGGAGGCTGAGACAGGAGAATTGTAGGTTCCAGGACAGCCTCAGCAAGTAGTGAGACTCTCATCAACCTAGCAAGACCCTGTTTCCAAATAAGAAATAAAATCGGACTGGGGGTGTAGCTCAAAGGTAAAATGCCTCTGGGTTCAATCCCCAGTACCAAAATAAATAAATAAATAAATAAATCTCTAAAGATGGATTTTGCAAAATAGTTCAGAATTCCTAGGCAGGTATGCTGCATGATTTGGCCTTTGCTTACCTCTCTCTCTCTTTTTTTTTTTTTTTTTTTTTGCGGTACCGGGGATTGAACCCAGGGACGTTCTACCTCTGCACTACACCCCCGGCCCTATTTTTTATACTTTATTTTGAAACCGGGTCTCACAAAGTTGTGGAGGGCCTCACTAGGTAGAGAGAGAGAGAGAGAGAGACAGAGGGAGAGAGAGAGAGAGAGAGAGAGAGAGAGAGAGAGAGAGAACTGAGGCTGGCCGCAAACCCAGATCCTCCGGTCTCTGCCTCCCAAAGTACTGGGATTACAAGCGTGCGCCACCACACCCGGCTCTTTACTTACCTCTCTAGCATCAGCTTTCACTGCCTCTGCTCTGAGCCCTTCCCTCAACCACATCAAAAGATGGCAAAGCTCATGAAATGTGTCAGACTTTGGGCATGGCTGAACCCCACACTTCCTTTCCTTCATCTAGCCAACTCCTACCTATGGCTTCAAAATTTAGCCTCAAGCTTCAGTTATATAAAATATGCAATCAAATGTCTTCCATTAGCTGGGCATGGTGGCACACACCTGTAATTCCAGTAATTGGGAGGCTGAGACAGGAGGACTACAGCTTCGAGGACAGCCTCAGCAAGTAGTGAGACTTTCTCATCAGCCTAGATAGACCTTGTTTCAAATAAAAATAAAATATGGCTGGTGTGTATAGCTCAGAGGTAGAATGTCCCTGGGTTCAATCCCCAGTAACACACACACACACACACACACACACACACATACACACACACAGTCTTCTATTTAAGTGTTTGCCATGAGTCAGACCCGATGCTAAAAGCTCATTACTTGTAATCCTTGCTTGTCTGCATGGGCACATTATGTCCAGCATCCACCTGAAGAAATGAATGCTCAATTAGTCAGTGGCTTGTGTAGTTAAGCGACAGGGCAGAGATTTAAAACCAAGTCTAACTCTAAGCTCATGATCTTTCTTAGTGTGATTTGCTTCCTTTCTGATCTTCCTATCATATAGATCCCTCTTCTCTGAGTTTTCTGTCGCGTCCTGGCTTCCCTTTTTCTTTCTGTTTGTCCATATGTCAGTCTCCCTCCTTCAACTGTAATTCCAGGAGAGCAGGAACTCGGTCTAATTCACAGTGTCAGACTCATTGACTATTAGCTGAAGGATGAATGCGTAAGTAAACATTGCCTGTAGTCTTATAACACTGACCTCAGTTTTCCTTAATTTCCTCTGCTGTCATTGATGATGACTTCACGGGCTTCTCTCCTTGGGGGAGCACCACTCATTTCCTCCGATGTCTCAATTCACGCTGGGGTCTTCCAACTGAGCAGAGGTGACATCATGGCTGCGGAACTCCTCTGCCAATAAAGGTGGACCCCAGACAGCATCCCAGGTAAGAAGCAGAAAGAGAAAGAGGCCAAGGGAGAGTGCCAGTAGAATTTCTTTTTTTTTTTTTGTGGTACCAGGGATTGAACCCAGGGACATTCTACCTCTGCGCTACACCCCCGGCCCTATTTTTTATACTTTATTTTGAAACTGGGTCTCACGAAGTTGTGGAGGGCCTCACTAAGTAGAGAGAGAGAGACAGGGGGAGAGAGAGAGAGAGAGAGAGAGCTGAGGCTGGCCGCGAACCCGGATCCTCCAGTCTCCGCCTCCCAAAGTACTGGGATTACAAGCGTGCGCCACCACGCCTGGCTGCCGGTAGAATTTCTGATTGCCCACTCATGCCAGAGAATGAGAGGAAAGGAGACTCAGATGGAGCAGGCAGAGGCTTCGTCACATGGAGTGAGGCCCCTGTGCATGGCAGGAACTGGCCTCAAAGGGGAAAAAAGAAAAGGAAAGGTCAAAACTTGGCACACGGGCCTCGGTTGGATTTGAAGAAATCAGACCCATGGGGACAAGATCCACAGGAGCCATTGTCCTCCCAGGCCGTCCCATTGATGCCCAAACTTATCCAACCTCTCCCCCAACACCTTGAAACCAAAGCAGTGTGGCGGTAGATACACAGGACCCACCCTCCAGAACAGCCCCCTTCCATGGCAAGAGATTCTGGCTGGGAGCTGCCTGGACCACATATGCCACAGTTTGGTCACCAAAGTAGCAATTATCCTTTATTTCTTCTCTCCACTCTCACCGCAAACATCGTAGCATCTCCACGAATGCCACCTAATGGTTTGTGTCACCCGCTCAGGAGAAGTAGAGTGAACATGCAGATGCACGCGTGCATTTGGACACACACCCCCCCACACACACATACACACACACACACGCTTGCATGCAGAGCCAACCATAAACACAATCGCATGTCTGAAGATATATACACACAGTTGTACATATAAGTACACACACAGACTTTCACATATCAGTCAAAGGAGGGTCTCTTTAGTCCTCTATTTAAACAATGCTTTCTGGGCTGGTTCCCATGCTGTATTGTAAGGAAAAAAATGAAGGATACAACATTGTCATAGTCCTCAGGGAGTTCACAGCCAGCAGAAGAGATAGATATGTAAATAGTTAATCACAAGAGAGAGGAGGTAATAGAAGGCCTACGAAGCCACTCTACCCAATCTCAAGGCTCCATTTTCCCAGTGAAGATGGAGGTAGATTTGATCCTTGAAGAGGACCAGGAAGAAGTAACTACATATACAAAAGCAAAGTGGTATGAGCTTGGGAAAACTGCAAGTAGTTCAGCATGGCTTGATGTTTAGAAGACAAGGGGAAAGGGTAGGTGTATGGAAAGTAACCAGGGTAGGGAGAGCCACATCTCAGACCATAAAAACAATCCCATGCTGAAACTCCAATTCTAGCAACATGGCAAAGTTAGCTAATGCAGAACTATCTCCTCCAGGAAACAAAACCAAAAATACATAGAAATACTAACAAAATATAACTGCTGCCCCACTGAATAAAATATAACAGCCTCCTCCCTCACTGACATGTGGATCAGATCAAAAGAAGTTCGATCCATCAGAAATAAAACGGGAGTATAAATCAAGTCAGTGTCTTGAGGCTGAAGTTGAAGTTGGGGAAATGAGTAGAGTCAAAAACATGCCATCTTGCGTAATTACCTAAGAAATCTGAATTATTTTCTGAAAATACTCTTTATTTTTAATTTAATTTAATTTGTGTGTGTGTGTGTGTGTGTGTGTGTGTGTGTGTGTGGTACTGGGGATTGAACCCAGAGGCATTCTACCTCCAACCTATACCCTCAGTCCTATTTTGTTTTGAAACAGGTTCTCACTAGGTTGCTGAGAGTCTAACTACTTGCTGAGGCTGTCCTCAAACCTGCGATGCTCCTGTCTCAACCTCCCCAGTACTAGGATTACAGGCGTCTCAGCCTCCCAAGTACTGGGATTACAGGCATGCGCCACCGAGCCGGGCTGAAAATCCTCTTTAGAGAGCTTTAAAAGAGGATGGCATGATTAGATTTGCTTAGCCCACAGCCACTAAAACCTCTGGTACTTCTTTCTGTCAGAAGGAAACACAAAACTGCTTTCTAGACACCAGGGCACATGGACTCCTAGAGATGATTGCTACTAATAAGCATATAAATTTGATGCAACTATCTGGAAAGCATTTTGGCAATATCAAAATTGAGATGTATATCCTCTACCACCTAGGAATTCCATTTCTGAGTATACTGACACTAACTTATTTGGACAAGAAGTACATAGTTCTCTTTACTTCATTCTTTATAATAGTGAAAAACTGGAAACAGTATTTATTTATTTATGGCACTGGGGAGTAAACCCAGGGGCATTCTACCTCTGAGCTACATCCCCAGCCCTATTTTATTTTTGTTTTGAAACAGGGTCTTGTTAGGTTGATGAAAGTCTCAGTATTTGCTGAGCTGTCCTCAAACTTGTTTCAGCCCCCCCGAATACTGGGAATACAAGCGTATACCACCATGCCCAGCTTGGAATTATTTGGAATAAATTAATGAATATATAAATTCATTCTAAGTGGGAAAATTTTTATGCAGACTCAGGGATAGTAAATCTTTTCATCTCTACCTCATAAAAAATACATGTCCTCACTAACTCCTAAAGAGAAGGACACAGTTTTACAGTTCTCCCTGTCCCTGAAGCCTGTTTAATTAGTTGCTACCAAGAGTCATGTGACTTTTTTTTTTTTTTGCAGAACTGGGGATTAGACCCAGGGGCTTTCTACCTCCGAGCTACACCCTTAGTCCAATTTTTTATTCTTTATTTTGAATCGGGGTCTCACTAAGTTACAGAGGGCCTCACTAAATATCCGAGGCTGGCCACAAACCTGCAATCCTCCTGTCTCAGCCTCCCAAGTACTGGGATTACAAGTGTGGGCCACCACACCCGGCTGTCATGTGACATTTTGACCTGGAAGCTGTTTGATTGGTAAAACAATTACCAGGAACTATTCAGTGCCAGACAGGAAGGCATGACTTGGCAGAGAGCGTAAGACATGCTTTTGTCCCTAAGAATCCTAGTCTTTTTTTTTTTTTTTTTGTGGTACCGGGGATTAAACCCAGGGGCGTACCCCCGGCCCTATTTTTTATCCTTTACTTTGAAACCCGGTCTCGCGAAGTTGCGGAGGGCCTCACTTTGTAGCTGAGGCTAGCCGCGAACCAGGATCCTCCAGTCTCCGCCTCCCAAGTACTGGGATTCCAAGCGTGCGCCACCACGCCCGGCAAATCCTACAGACCTTTACACATGGGGTTTTGGTCCAGAAAGCCAGGAGGTCACGGATGTCTGCCAAGCAAGCACTGAACCAAGCCTAACAGGAGTGTGGCGGGGGCACTGCACACCTGATCAGAATCTGCAGGCTTATGGAGCAGAGTGGGAGTCCTTCTCAAACTTCCTTGTGCATATGAATCACCTGGGGATCTTGCTCAAGGGAAGATTGAGATTCTGTAGGTCTAAGTGGGAGAGGGTCTTCCCCGTCTGTGCTTCCATCGGGCTCCTTGGGGGGGTACGGATTCTGCTAGTCCGGGGGCCACATGTTGAGACTCGAAGGTCTCAGCTGAGAAAATGCCATGAGTAAAGAGGTGTAGAACATGTATTATAAATTTCACCTTGGTAGAGTAACAATCCAAGGTTCAGAGAGATGAAGGCACAGCTGATAGCCAATAACTGGCAGAGCCAAGACTGTGATGTGGGTCAAAGTCCTGAAGTCCATGTACCCTTCTGCCACGTTAGACTGCTCATCACAGTGGCAATGATATTATGGCTGCAGCTCCATTTTTCCTGTAAGTTCTCATGAAATGAGGCTATTTCTCCTTGAGGATAGTTTTGTCAGGTGCTTTTGGAGAAGTGTAATGGACAGACCAGGGGACTCTTAGGTTGTGGAATCACCGGTTCCTCCCCCCTCCACACCTCCCTTCCCCCACCCCTACTTGCAAGAGTTATTTTATCTCTATGGACCTTTGTTCCTAAGTTTGTTTGTTTTTTAAACTGGAAATTGAACCCAGGTGCTTTCTACCTCCAAACTACACCTCAGCTCTTTTTATTTTTTACTTTGAAACAGGGTCTTGCTAAGTTGCTGAGGGCCTTGCTAAGTTACTGAGGCTGGTCTAGAACCTGCGATCCTCCTGCCTCAGCCTCCCATGTACTGTGATTACAGGCACGCGCCACCGCACCCGGCTTGTTACTCAGATTTGAAATTAAAATTTGGCCTTTGGCCTTAAGAATCTCCCTAGCCATATCATGGGGCTGAAAAGTATATCAGCATTTACAGAAAAATATTGAAAAATTGCTGACCTGGTAAAGGGGTCTGCATGGGCCTGTTGTTGTCTAGCAGCAAATAGCAGACTAGTCTTGGTGGCAAGAAAGCAAGCCATGAGCCTCATGGGTTTATTTCAAGGCCTTGAAATTAAACGGAGTTGGCTGGGCTGGATTTGGAAATTGCTTGGGATCATCGACTCGATTTCCTTTCCACTTCCTCCCTTTTTTAATAGAAATGTCTTTAATGGTTCTCCTATGCCTGTCTCATCACTGAATTTTGGAAGCAGAAAATTTGTTTCTTGAGTTTTACAGGTTCGCAGATAGAGACCTATTACACCTCAGGGTGATTTGAATTCAGGGCCTTATCCTTACCTAACCTAGTTAGTTTAGATGATACGTGGGATACTCGTGTTGGCAAGATTTATAGGAATTTTTAGAGGTTTTTCTTTCTCTTTCTTTCTTTCTTTTTTTTTTTTTTTGTGATACTGAGGATTGAGCCCAGGGGTATTCTACCTCTGAGCTACACCTCCAGCCCAGTTTTATTTCTTATTTGGAAACAGGGTCTCACTAAGTTGCAGAGGGCCTTGCTAAGTTGTTGAGGCTGGCTTCGAACTTGCGATCCTCCTGTCTCAGTCTTCCAAGTACTGGGATTACAAGCTTGTGCCACCATGCCCGGCTTCTTTCTCTTTCTTTTATTCCTTCCTTCCTTCTTTTTTCCATTCATTTATTTATTTATTGCAGTGCTGGGGATTAAACCCAGGGCCTTTCACATGCTAGTCAAATGTTCTATCACCCAGCTGGGGGCCCTGGGTTCAGTCCCCAGTACTACGAGAGCGAGAGAGAGAGAGAGAGAGAGAGAGAGAGAGAGATTTGGGACTGTGAGTTGATGCTGTGATGTGTTAAGACTGGAAGGCTTTGGGATGAGGTGGATCTATTTTGCATGTGGGATGGATGTGACTCTTTGGAAGCCAGAGGGTAAACTGTGGTAGAATAACAGTGCCCTAAAGATTTCCACATGCTGAGCTGGGCGTGGTGGCGCACACTATTTGTAATCCTAGTACTTGGGAGGCTGAGACTGGAGGATCACAGGTCAAGGATAGCCTCAGCAATTTAGTGAGGCTCTCAGCAACCTAGTGAGACCCTGTTTCCAAATAAGAAATAAAATCAGTCCGCGGATGTAGCTCGGAGGTAGAATGCCTCTGGGTTCAATTCCCAGTACCACATACACACACACAAAATGATTTCCACGTGCTAACCCCTGGAATCTGTGAATGCTGTCTTACATGACAAAGGGGAATTAAGGTCGTAGATGGAATTAAATTTGCCAATCAGCTGAATTTAACAGAGGCACATCATCCTAGATTATCTGAGTGGGCCCATGAATCAGCAAGGCCCTTAAATGTGAAGGGGCAGCAGAAGGTGTGACCCAAAGACACAACTGAGTAAGGATTTGGCCCGATATTGCAGGCTTTGAAGATGGAGGAAGAGGGCCACTGCCAAGGAATGCAGGTGGCTTCGAGAAGCTAGAAAAGACACGAGCTTCTCCCCTAGAGCCTCCAGAACTATAAGGCAATAAATTTGTGTTGTTTCAAGCTGCCACATTTGCAGTAATTTGTTGTAGAAGCAATAGGGAACAAATATAAGGCCTGTACTGCAGCCGGGCGTGATGGCGCATGCTTGTAATCCCAGTACTTGAGAGGCTGAGACAGGAGGATCGCAGGTTTGAAGCCAGCCTCAGCTACTTAGTGAGACTCTCAGCAACTTAGCAAGACCCTGTTTCCAAATAAAAAATAAAATAGGGATGGGGGTATAGCCTGGAGGTAGAATGGCCTGGGTTCAATACCCAGTACCACCACCAAAAAAAAAAAAAAAAAAAAGACCTGTCTTGTGATTTACTGTTCAAGGATCTTAGACAAGTCATCTTTGCATTCCTCAGTATTCCTTATTTCTCAAAATAAGAACTGTTGTGGGATTAAAAAATAATAATAATAACAAAGGGTCAGAACTACCTGGCACACAGGTGCACAATAAATGGGAATTTCCAGCTTCCCTTTTCTTCCAGGTTGGGAAACAGAGTCAACTGCCATTCTGGGCTATGGCCCTCTGCCTTTGATGTGGGCTGCTAGTGAGGACTCCCCCAGGGAGCTCCCCAAGCCCACCTTATCTAGAGCACTGGCTCCTTATCTGCCTCTGGGGGACCCACAGCTCCCCCCTCCCTGATGAGAACCCCCATTAGAATACAAAAGCTCTTTAGAAGAGCCTGAGATGAGAGCAGAGACAGAGCAAACAGGCTTTCAGAGATGAAAGGGCAGCTTAGACATCCCTATCTCTTCAGTGGCCGCCATGATGCCCACAGAAAGATCAGGAGGCGGGTGTGTCCTGACAGGCCAGCCTGTGATTTCCTCCACTTCCTACCCACATACCAAAGACAAACACCACTCAAACATCCCAGGAGTCCAGTTCCTTAATTAGTTGTGTTATGAGCTTTTATTTAAAAAGCACATTTAATACAAGTATAGTTTCGCAGATACAAGTTTTCACTTTGTATGCTACAAAAGTCTTTGAATATTATTCTCTTTACAAAATGGAACCTTACAAAAATACTGACAATTTAATGTTTTTATACAGTTTTCTCTAGTTGCAGTTATTTCTCTCATTGTAAAACGATGGCTACCACAGAACTATGATATTTTAGTTGAGATTAAAAAAAATTAACTCAATGCTTTTTTAAGCAGCTAAAGTAAATAACACAGGTCGAGACACAGTTTATAATCATAGTGGATATAGCTAAAATTGTTCCGGAAATAATATCTTACATAGTTAACTTTTAATGTTTTATACATTATTTATATAATATTTATATATAAAAATCATAGCTTGCTATACGTTGAAATGAAAGGACGGATTCTGTAGTAAGGATGTGCATGTGGTTGATCCGTATGGTTACATGTAGCCCTTTGAAAGGTTTGCATCCAAGATCAAAAAGCATTTCTTTCTTCCTCCTTTCCTCAAAGGTTCAGTAGAAGGGGTCCCCACCTACTTCCTAGAGTGGGACCTTGCTTGGAAGGACACTTACGGATAGAGGATGAAGAAAACTCTCTTCGAAGATTTAACCCACGTGTTCTGCCCAGCAGAACCTCCCAAGAACTGCCCCGGGGGTCAACCCCGAGACAATAGTGCTTTACACAGCTTAGCAAGAGCAACTTCCACAAAGACCCTCTCTGCTCTGTTATGTTGAAGGGTAGCCTCGCAGACCATCTGCTACTCTGACTCCTTCCGACTCTGAGTAGCCAACAGGCTGGTTCAGTTTTCATTCTGTCTCTTTCTTCCCCCATCTCTGGTACAGGCTGCTGGAGGCAGACCATGCCTTTGCTCATCCCTGGACCCTCACGGGAAACCCTGGCAGGCACACAGCAAGGATTTCAAGGGAGATAGAAGTAACCAAAGCCTAACCATGTCTAAGAGCGTGCAAGTGCCCGGTGATGGATGTGCATAACATCAGCATCCTGCCGACGACGTTTCCACGTCACAGGACAATGTGTCACGAGAAGACAAAGGAGGGCCTGGACCCGCCACTTCTTCTAGAATTGTGCTATTTGTGAAGTTCACTCATCCACAAAGAGTCTCCTAATCTCTAAAGTGAGGGAACCATGATTGTTGGCCTGTGGGCCGGGGTGGTGACAAAGGCCGAAGGACTGGGGATTTGGATTCGGGATCTCATCAGTTGACTGAGCAAACTTGCTCATTCCTTATATTTAAAAAAAAAAAAAAACAGAACTTCCTGAACCAAAGTCACAGTAGAGAACAGAATGGGGTGGGAAGGAGGACACAAGAGAGGACCTCCCCCCAAGGCCATGTTCTGGATTCAGTGCTACTTCCGGCGTCTGTGCTACCATGTGATTTTGTGCTTTTCTCACAGGCCTGGGATTTCTCGGGTCACACAAGGTGGCCAACAGACTCTACTGAAACCATTTTAGTGTTTGTTGCTGAACAAGCCTGTGTTCACTAGAACATGAACACGTGAACCAATTGCACATCCAGCGCTCCGGCACCTGGTGTTAGTTTCCTGTTGTTTCCACATAGGTGAGTGAACACTACCTATTTTGGAAGGCCACAAGGTAAGGCTTTTTTTTTTTTCTTTTTCCTTTTTAAAATTCAGTTGGGCAAAAAGTTTTTTTCCCTACATTCTACTGTCTGATGAGATTGGAGAGCAGCAAGAACTTGCTGTCAGCAGTCATTTTACAGAAACAGCTCAGGAGGCGGGCAGCACCTACACCATGTTGTGGTGATTGTTCCTGTCGATAATGTCCACAGGTGAGAGGATCTCCTTCCTGATGGCGGGGGCAGGCAGGGAGAGTGCCGTCTTAGTCTTGAAGAGGTCCGAGACGAAGAAAACCTAGGAACACAGATCAGAGACTCAAATCAGTACGTGACATCGAGGGTGTGGGAGGAGGCAGAGGTAGATGGAAGGTGGGAGGAACACGGACGTCAGGAAAAGAGGACCCAATCATGGGTCTTGGAAAGACCGTAGAGATCATACAACGCAACTCTTATTGTATGGCTAGAGAAACTGAGGCCTGGAAGAGGGCAGTGACATGCCCCAGGCTGCGTAGGAGTAGAACCCACTTTTCTGGACTCTTAGTCCAGTGCTCTGTATCTGCAGCCCATACTTCCTTATTTCTCAAGGCAAAGGAGCAATGAAAGATAAGCTCCTAAACAAGGGAAGCAAGTCATAATTAGTCAGTCATTCATCCACGCTACTTTCCCTTTCCTCAAGAGTCTGGGGTGTAACCGAAACAGATCAGCCCTATCAGCAGGCGCTGGAGGAAGGAAGCAGTGACCACTTTTTCCTGAAAACCACATGATATCAACCATTTGACGGGGGGTCAAGAAGCCAGGGTCTCGTTGCCGAGGGAGTCAGCAACTAACTTGCAAGAAAGGTCAATGAGAAATCTCTGTCCTCATTCCCAGCATTCCTCCTCCTGGGGCACACAATGTAGGAGTCATTCTTAGAATCATTGAGAAACATTTATTGAATGTTGCAAGTCTATCAGAATAAGAACCCACTTGCAAGTATATAAGAATGGCTCAGATGTAGTTGCTTCCTCAAGGAATTTATGATGAAAGATTCAAGAACTTGATGAGCTACTGGATTAAGAGAAACTTATGCTTTGTCTCAGATGGCAAAATAAATATGCAGACATCCACTGGAGTCATTGAGCAGCAGGGGTTTGTATTACGTAACCATAAGTGGCAGCTGTCAATCGTGTAATTTAATAGGAAATACATGGCAGGGTTCCAACTGGGGGGATACTACACTTTCAAAGTCCTGGCTGGAGATGTAGCTTAGTGGTAGAGCACTCACCTAGCATGCATGAAGCCCTGAGTTTGATCCCTAGCACCATTAAAAACAACAACAACAACAAAAAAGTTCTTACGTGCCATAGCTTTATAGCTTTCTGAACTTTTTCATCACCTGCAGATGGTCAGGTGCTCGCTAATTATTATGGCATCATCCTGGATACCTTACCAGCAAGAAAATGAAATTCTTATTAAGGCTTTACCAAAACTAGCCAGGAGTGGTGAAGCACGCCTGTAATTCTAGTACTTGGGAGGCTGAGACAGGAGACTCTCCATAACCTAGCGAGACCCTGTTTCAAAACAAAAAGTAAAGAGGGCTGGGGGTGTAGCTCCGAGGTAGAATGGCCCCTGGGTTCAAGCCCCAGTATCACACAAACACACACAAGATTTCACCAAAACTAAGGCTCTAGCAGTCAGGGCCTGGTCACAGTAATGCCTTGGGTTATTTGTTGAATCAATTCCCACAATGTCCACAATCAACAAAGTGTCATAAAGAAACTGGTGATGCTGGTTACTCCAGGGAGGGGAACAGGGTGGCTAGAAGGTAACTACTGGTCACCGTAAAGCACCCTTTGTACCTTTTAATTTTGAACTTATTACATATATTACAAACATCTAAATTTTTGTTAAAAAATGGAAAGCAAGCTAGGTTGTTTCAATGCTACTCCAAGAAATGTAACACCTTACTACATTTCCAGCTTGAGTGGCACTGTAAGTACCATTTACAAAGAAAAAAAGCCCGAGTCTTTCTGCCTTTCCTTTACGGAGGTTTTAACAGGGAAAAACTTTGGCACAGAAATGTTTGTCTCCCAGCCACAGTCGAACTTGAGAATATAGGAAGAAATGCCCTGTACATCCCCTGCCAGGGGGCTCCAGGCTCCCCCGTGAGGGCATCCTTTACAAGTGGTTGGGGAAAAGGGTCTTCGAGTGCTCTCTATTCAAGGAAACACCAACAGGCATGACTCAATGTGTTCAATAACACATGTTCAATGTGTTCAACAGGCAAGTTCAATGTGCTCAGTAACTAAGCTTGTCAACTCTCCTCCTCCCTCACATTTCCCTCCTCTCCCCAGCGGCCTCACCTCCTATTGTACTAAAATGATGCTATCATCTGACAGGTGCAGAGATAGTGTCTATGTCTACCTGCAAATTATCCCCCTTTCATCTTCGTTTTCTACCAATCTCTCCATTCTTGACTCTCACCTCCACTCACGTCAGCCTAGCAGCTAGATTCATGAAATAAGGGCTCTCCCAGTCCTAATTGTTTAGAGATCTTTCTCCTAGACTCCATCTCATCTGCTGAGAGCAAATACGACAGGGAGCAGCTCCCCCATTCCTGACAAACACCTGAAACACCTGCCCCTCAATCTACTGATTTATCTTCCAATCTAATTATCTACTACATATTAGAGCTTCTGTTTCCTAACTGCAAGATGGTATAATATGAAGGTTAAAGGACATAAGGGACTTTAGAAGACCTAAACCAGTGTTTGGAACATAGTTCAACAAAAGGCATTTTTTTCCTTTAATGCTGCGTGGAAGTCAAAGTAATTATGGAGCCTAGACTAAGTCACGCTCTCTCATGCATCCAAAGCTTTGTTTATTGGCTCTTCTTCCTGGATGGGAAACTTCAGGAGGATGGAGCCACAGCCCTTATCACCCACAGCACCTATGTTGGGCCTTGCATACATCAAGCATTCCATAAGCATTTTTTTAATTTCTAAAATTTCCTCTACTTCCTGGGAAGCTAGCGCTCTGGCTTTGAATCTTACTGGCATATACAACACCAACAGATTTCAGGGGGACCACGTACTCAAACACAACACTAGCCAAGTGGCAAGATGAAGGGTTGAGTCGGGTCCAGCAGAATCCCACCTCCAGCTGTACTTCACTTTCAGCATGGCCTGAGGCTACACAAACACTTTTTGGGGATCATGAAACACGATCCTGTCAAGACTCAAACAGGGCTCCGCCTTCCTAACTCCTGAACAGCAGAACTCAAAAATCACTAGTAGAAGTGAAAACGTCTTGGCGTGGAGCAGTTCCTACAGAGGATGATCTCCACCCAGAAAGAAAACCAATGGAACAAACCAATGCTCAGCCCATAGTCCCATTCCAGATATCTCCTGTATTGTATAAAAGAATACATTAAACAACAGACACAGTCTCAGCAAAGAAGACTTAGACACTAGACACCCAAGGAGAGGTCTAAGTTACACTGCCCAAAATAATCGCTTTCAATTTCATTTCTCTTAATTTTTTTAACTTTATAAATTACTTTTTTAAAAAAAATGAATGCAATCAAAAAGCACATATTAAACTTCCTCTTTGTGTTAAGTTCCAAGAATATGAAGATGAATATATAGTTGTTTGCTCTCCAGGTGCTTACAGGCCAATGAGGGAGAGAGCCAGGTAGATGGCCAGACACAATATCATGTTTTAAGGGGTATGATGAAGGGAAGCTAGGGTGTTAAAGCAGCACAGAGAATGTGGCACCTGACCCACACTGAGGGGGGAGCAGCCCTTCGGGGGTTTCCGCAAAGGATGGATATTTGAGCTTAGCTTTGAAGGATAAGGAGAAGTCAGCCAGGTGCTAAATGCTAGGAGTATTGTTATAGGCAAAGGGAGCAACACAGCAAAGGTAGCAGAGTAAGAGAGGATGGAACACTCTGGAGCTGCAAGAAGCTCAATACGACTAGGGCAGAGCCATCAACGAGGCAGGAGAGCAGAAGGCCTGATCTTGAGAAGCCTCCTTGGACATGGCAAACCGTTCAGACCTCATGCTGTTGGTCCTGGGAATCACTGTAAAGCTTCAGCAGGGAAGCATCCCATCAGAAAGACTTGCACTGAGGTCATGGAGAGGAGTCAGAGAGAGTGCCTGCGTGAGCCTGGAAGCAGGGACTGCAGAGTCCAGGAGAGGAGTCCTGAGCCAGAACTACGCAATGAAGGCACAGAGGAAGAGATGGGTTTTGAAACGTTGAGAATAGAGCTGTAGCTAATAGAGGTGATGCATATGTGTGTTGGTGGGTATAAGTTTAGGGGGAATCAATGCTTTTCTTTCCAGTCAAATCGGGGTAATTGTGCTAGGGGAAAACCCGATAGCTCTGCTTTCTTCCGCCTTCTAATACTTTGGCTCCCTCTGATATTGTCTTGGAGAAGTGATTCTGACCTCCTGCTGAGTCAGAATGCCAGACCGTTCTGTGATCAGATCCAAGGGCGGAAGATGAGCTGATTTACCCAAACACTCTGGACAAAGTAGCTCTTCCTTCAAGGGCAAGACGACACACAAACAAGGCAGCTCTAGGCTGTCAGAACCCCAGTCACTTGATGAGGAGATAAGAAATGTGCAGAGAATCTCCTTACAAGTGGAGACTGTTGTTGTGTTCTAGTGCCACTGCATCCCTTCTCCCACTCCCCATCCAGCCACGCCTTACAGATAAACAGCCTTTCTCTTTAAAGTAGGACAAGCAAGGAATGGTGACATACGCCTGTAATCCCAGTACTTGGCAGGCTGACACAGGAGGATCGCAGGCTCGAGGACAGCCTCAGCAACTTAGTGAGGCCCTCCACAACTTAGTGAGACCCTGTATCAAAATAAAGAATAAAATAGGCTGGGGGTGTAGCTCAGAGGTAGAATGCTCTGGGTTCAATTCCCAGTACCACAAAAAATAAAATAAAAAATAAAGAATGAATGCCGGGCGTGGTGGCGCACGCTTGTAATCCCAGTACTTTGGGAGGCAGAGACCGGAGGATCCGGGTTCACGGCCAGCCTCAGCTCGCGCACGAGCGTGTGCACGCGCTCTCTCTCTCTCTCTCCCTGTCTCTATCTCTTTCTCTCTCTCTCCCTGTCTCTCTCTCTCTCTCTACTTAGTAAGGCCCTCCGCAACTTCGTGAGACCCGGTCTCAAAATAAAATATAAAAAATAGGGCTGGGGGCGTAGCGCGGAGGTAGAACGCCCCTGCGTTCAATCCCTGGTACCGCAAAAAAAAAAAAAAAAAAGAATGTTAAAAAATAAAGAATGAAGTAAGACGGATTGTTTCCCAAACTCAAGTTTTGCCATTTTCAGTGAAATACCTACGTGGGGGATATGAAAACTCTCAGGAGGTTACTCTAAGGATTACGGGAAATAACAGAGGACACAAGTATGGCGCAGTGCCTGGAAAGAGGTTAATAAATGGGAGCCACTACCCCAGGCTTTGGGGGCTCAGTGCCTAGCTACAAAAAATCACTTCTTTTTCTCTGCCTCTTATGTGGAAAGAGAAGAAAGAGAAAGAACTAGAAAAAAGATAAGGAGAGAGGGGAAAATAGGACGCAATTGAGAACATGAATGAACGTGTAAAAGCTGACACTGATTCAAGGTGGATACGGAGACCATGTGCTGATGGGCATTTTCCATTTAGCAGATAGGATCTGCTTTCAAAGGCCTACAATTGCTGGGGCTATTTTTGGAAGTGAGCTAGCACACTGATAAAGAAGGATGCTTCTGCGGTCTTATTGTCAGCATTTACCTGCTGTGGAGGTGCCGGTCCCACCTGGAGCACTCATAGGCTAGTCTGGCTGGGCGCTGCCTGGCTGGAGTTCCCCAAGAACCAAGCAGACTAGAAAACAAGAAGTCTGGTTGGTAGCCAGGTCTCCACTTCCACTGCTGTGGATGGTTGGGTCAGCACATTTTAAGGGTCATTTTGTGAAGGGTAGATTATAACAGCAAAATTGTCCTTAAGTGTTTCTGGAGTCCTTGAGCACTTCAACCCCTGACAGTGTGGAAGTGAAATGGAAGATAGGAATCATGACGTTGTACACAGAGACTGCTATAAACTCCCACTGAGCTTAGACACCAGCACAGGGCAGATAACTATAAAAGCAAAAGAATTTTAGAATCATAGAAGCAGAAGAAAACAGAGTTGTCTATTCTGGTAATTCTCAAAGTGTAGTCCTCACACCATCCATTTCTGAATCACCAGGGTGTTTAAAAAAGCAGATTCCTGGGCCCACTGCAGACCTATTGGGAGAGTGGCCTGGAATCTGCATTTCACAACACTATAGATATTGTGCAGACTAAGGTCAGGGAACATTGGTGGAAAGTCTATGGAGGTGAATGGATGGGCTTAAATGCTAGATCTGCCATTATAGCTGCGTGTGCCACACAGTTTATAATCCAATGAAAGCAGCTCTCTTCTCAGTACCCAGGCAGCCGTTTGCCATCCTTGAGCTGCCTTTACCTTCCCTCTTTGGTTCCCCTACTGAACTTATAATGACCTTCTGTTTCAGCATTAGGCCACGAGCTTTGATGCATGATGCCATAAACGCTGTGTCATGTTTCCCCTTCTAGACTGAGCTACTCAAGGTCATGGACTGTGCTAAGTCATCTCTGTACTCAGAACCCAGGGACAGCAGCCCTCAGTAAAAGCTGGTCCACCCCCCGAGTGAGTGCGGAGACCATGGCTGCTGTCCCTTTTGCATGCCTTGACCTTGGGATTTCCTTTTGGCTTCCTGGTGTACCATAGTGAACGATCTCACAGATTAAGTAAAGAAGAACTTTCTCGGGAGAAAGCCTCACAAAGGGGCTCACCCTCATGCCCTAGTATAGTAAGTGCTGTTTAAAGCAGCCATCTTTGGCAGCCTTGTCTTTGACTAGATGGAGCTATTCAACTGCAATCTATACTTTTTGACCTCAATAAAGGGCTTTCAGTGGCTGTTGGCACTGTGAATTTGCCAGTGTCTGTGTTGAGTGATTTCTTGGCACATGCCAGAGAGAACATGATGGGGGAATAAGAGTGTCACAGTCTTGAATTGATACAAAATGAAGAGGTTTTATGATTTCAGATTATCTCCCTGCCTTGTATTTGTGTGCAAATGTTATTTAAAAAAAAAAACTACCTTCCCATAGTTACTGTAAGGCTTAAATAGAATCATAGATGCGAAGCCGGGTGTGGTGGCTCACGCTTGTAATCCCACTACTTGGGAGGCTGAGACCGGAGGATCCGGGTTCGCGGCCAGCCTCAGCTACTTGGTGAGGCCCTGTGCAACTTGGTGAGACCCTGTTTCAAAATAAAGAATAAAAAATAAGGCTGGGGGTGTGACTTGGAGGTAGAAAGCTCCTGGGTTCAATCCCCAGAACCACAAAAAAAAAAAAAAAAAGAATCATAGATGTGAAAACACTCTGTACCTAGGAGAGACTGCTCAAGTCCACCTCAGTTTCCATCATTAGGGATCATCACGGCTACTGAGGAATGTGAAGGAAGTTAGTCCCTCTAAAAGAAGAAAGAGGGTTGGGAGGTGCAAAGGAGTGAGTGTCATGGGTCATTGTGAAGGAAAGCAGGATCTGTGCCGTGCCTGGGAGCTGCCCAGAAGGTCCTAGGCTAGATCAAGGAAGGAGTCTGGTAAGGAAGACCTGAGAGCTGGTGGCCCTGCCATGGGGTGCTAGAGCCAGCGGGAGCTGGAGCTCAGGAACCCAAGGATGGCAGAGAAGGGCCAGGACAGGGCCACCATTCCCAGAAACTCTCCAGTTTGGAAAGGGAGGCAGGGGCTATTCACTGAGCTCACCTTTTCCATCATCCCACCAGCTCCATAGTTCCACATCCCAGGCTAAGAAGACATAGCACGTTCTTTCTCGTCAGTGCCGTTCCTTCTGCATGGAGTTCCCTGCCTTATCTTCTGAATGTTACAGAAGATGCCCACTCATCTTTCAAGAATCACGTCCTTTAGGAGTTCTTTTTAGTGCTCCCACACCATCAAGAAGGATGAATCATGCCCACTCTTACAATCCTACAGTGCTCAGTCGTGATCCCGGGACAGCAGCTGTGCCCTCTATTGCACTTGCTTGCTTACATGTCTCTTCCCACCAGATCAGTCTCTACCATTAGCAAGGTACAGTATCAATTTATTGGGTGGTCACCACCAGCATTTTGAAACAGTACATAGAAAATACTAGAACACCCCACACAGGGTAAGGGTAGGTCTTATTTTGTATCTGGGTGCTTCTGTTGGGTTATGATGTAAAATGTATCTTATTAGGGATGGGGGGGTCAAGTCTTGGAAAGCTACTGCACAATAAGCTTTTTAAGAACCAACTCCTTTTAGCTTTGATCCCTAAGACACCTAATACATATTCAATCAGCACGTTGCATTGCGCCTATCAGACAGCATCTCTGAGGCATCGGATCCTCAATCCAAAAACCGTGTAAGGCAATATCACGCCCCTCACAGAAGAGGGAAGGCAGCTGAGAGGTGGAGGGACTCGCCCAGTAGGCCCACCTAGCAAGTGGCAGGAACATGACTCCCCTTTCTGAGTCTGTGCCTCATCATCCACCCCATCCATCTCAGCAGGGGAACAAGAAAGGAGATTTCAGAAGTACTTTGCAGCTGGGCGTGGTGGCGCACGCTTGTAATCCCAGTACTTGGGAGTCTGAGACAGGAGGATCTGGGTCTGTGGCCAGTCTCAGCTAACTTAGTGAGGCCCTCCACAACTTAGTGAGGCCCTGTTTCAAAATAAAGAATAAAAAATAGGACTGGGGGGTGTAGCCCAGAGGTAGAATGCCCCTGCGTTCAATCCCTGGTACCGCAGAAAAATAAAAGTACTTTGCAAACTGCAGGGTCCCATAAAGATACTTTTCATGTCCTGGGAGCCAACATTGATCTTTGCCGTTGCTTCTGCCACCCATGATCTTGCCTGCCTAAGAGTGGGGTCTGGGGTGGCAAGGTCAGCCTCAGGGTCTACTGTCTTTCACAGGCCCAGAAGAGACTGAAAGGTTATTTCAACCATTCCCCTGCACCCAGGCAACATTGGAACACACCCAAAGGGAACAGATGGGAATCTCTTGTCAGAGGAGGGAGACATTTTACAAATTCCGGGCACAGATCAAGCATGCTTGGAATTGCTGCTTTAGCCCACTGGGATAGAATCAAGAGACCCAGAATCTGGTTCTGACCCAGGCTCTGAGTGCGCCTGGGCGTGTGTCACCCTCTGGGCACACACTTCCTCTCGCAAGGGCTGTCACCCTGAACTCTGGTTCGCACCAGCTCTCTTGCTAGACTCTCTTCCCAAGGTCACTGCACTGGGGCAGAGACAAAGAATGCCCTCGCCCTTCCCTACATCCTGGAGGAAGATAGCAGCACACAAAAGCACCACAGCAAGCTGGGCCACACCCCCGGGGAAGAGGAAGACCAGGAAAGACTGCTGTGTGTTTATGCGACTCTCCAGCAGCTGCTTCCTCTGCTGAATCCACAGCAATGGCGGCCGAGCCCTCACCTGACCCCTCCCAGGGCCCCTCATTTGCCATCTGTTAGAGGGTCAGCGAGGAGGTGAGCAGATATGCAAGTTGTCAATGGACAGGAAATGAACCCATGTCCGTCCCCTCGTCTGAGTGCCTGGGTGAGCCCGGCTGGGCTTTGGTAGGGGTGACTTTGCTGGTGTGTGTGGGGGAGGGGCTGTGAGGGTCAGCATGTGTCTGCAAGCCTGTGGTTCTGAGGGAGAGAATATGGATGTCTCTGGGTCTGGGAACATCTGGGTGTGTCTGGGTTGTGGCTCTCTGCCATTGTACCGTGCATCTCTGTCCACACCTATGAAGCTGCGCTGGTGTGCAGTCCTGCCCGCCCCTGTGTGCAGTCCTGCCTGCCCCTAAGTGCCTGTGTCTTCGTGTTGAGTCCATGACACTGTGTCGGTGTTCTGTACACACCAGGTTCCACTGCCTTCCCTTTCTGGAAAGTGTTGAACTAGTGAGCAATGTGGGAGGATGCCAAACCCATTCCCATCTGGCATGTGACTTCTGTCTAGACAAGTCCACTTGCTGTGACAAGTACCTCAACAGACTTGGGTAGAGTGTCTGGCTGTCACAGCCCATTGCCCAAGGCTCCGCAGCGACTGAACCAATATCCTAAGGGAACATGCTCCACTACTGGAGGGTGAAGGGCAGGTCAGGACCCCCAGTACAGGGCACCTTCACAGGTTTTGCTGGGACAGTTCCACCTGACAAAGCAGCTTCAGCTCAGCTGCGCTCAAGATCTCTGTGCCAAAAGGTCACTGAGCTGCAGGACTTCCAAGTTCAGGTCACAGATGAGGGAACTAGGCTTGGAGGGGAAGTGTCCTGCCCGAGGCCACCAGCCAATGCATCATTCCTCATTTGCCCAGTGCTTATCAAGCACCTCCCGCATGCCAGCCACTGTGCTAGGCACTGAGAAGAAAGAACCAGAAGGTTAAGCAATGGATTCTGCTCTTTCTAGTTGGGATAGACACATCAGCAGGTAACTGAGAGAACAGGTCAAAGGCCACGGCAGGAAGAACATGCTATGGGGCATACGAGCAGGAGAAGAAAGTTGGATGGTTGTTTTCAGGGACTGGTGGAGGTGTGGAGAGCTGAATGATGGCTCCTCAAACAAGTGCATGTCCTCCTTCCCAGAACCTGTAATGGTATTACCTTACATGACAAAACAGACTTTGCAGATGAGATTAAGTTAAGGATCTTGAAATGGAGAGATGATCCTGGTTAGTAATGTAATCACAAGTTCCTTAGGAGAGGCAGCAGGAGGGTCAGAGTCCCAGAAGGAGGTGTGAGGATGACAGCAGAGGCCAGAGAGTGAGGGTGATCTGAAGATGAAGAATGGGGCCACAAGCCAGATTGCAGGTGACTCCAGAAAGCTGTAAAAGACAAGGGAAATGGATTCTCCCCAGAGCACCTAGATGGACGCAGTCCCGCCATTCCTTGATTTTAGCCCAGCGAAACCTATTTCCAACTTCTGACTTCTGGAATGATAAGAAAACAAATCTGTGTTGTATTAAGCAACAAATACAGAAGGTTTCACCAGCAACGACGTGAAACTGGAGCTGCACTCCATCAAAGAGAGACAGCTCCCTGAGGTAAGAGCCCAGGGTGTTGGAAAATGTGGAGAAACCTGGCCTCCCTGGAGGGCCGAGGTGTGGGGGAGCCTGCAGGTGAGGCCATGGCAGCTGGGGTCTTGGAGCCCTGGCCCCGTGTCACACTGGCACAGATCAACACCGGCTCCTCTAACTGCTTTCTGTATGACTGATCCTTTTTGACTTCTGTTTTCTCATCTTAAGTGAATAACAGAATCTTCAGTATAGGATGTTCAGGGGACTGAAGACGATGACCTGTGTACAGTGTTTGCCATGTTGGCGGTGCACAGTGGGCTCTCAAGGAATACCAGCAAACATCACATCCCTGTTAAGGGAACAGGAGCCCAGGGAGGCTTGGCTTCAAGAGGCTTATCCAGAAGAGCGGGAGGTGGACTCTGGGTATGCTGGCACCCTATACAGTGGCATCTATATCACTCTGTGCTGCCTCCTTCTGAAGCTTCCTAATCTCAGGGGATGGATGTCTCCGCTTCAAGAACCATTCAGTACAGACTCGTTCTGGGGGAGAAGTACACATGGCTTTTCCTAGGACTCGCTGGGACTGCCAGCACTGATTCTTGGGGGAAGCTGTGTGATGTGGCACAACGAGGGCAGAGGCCAGAGACTCCTGCCTGGGGAAGATGCTAATGAAGCTGAGAAGCCTGTGAGGCAGCCACTCTCCAACCTCCCCACACGTCTCCCCAAGGGCTCCGGTGTCCTGTCAGATGGGCTCTTGGTCCCCACAACGCCTCCAGGACCGCCATCTCCCGCCCAGCCCAGGGTCCTGAGCTTTACTCCTGTCCTCCGCACTATCACCAGAAGCGCAACAGAATGCGGGCATCTTCCAGTGGGAAGGGTATGCTGCCTGCTCTCCTCCCAGCTGGACTTCCCAAACTCTTATGCTAAGTAGCCACAATGTCCAGGCCCTTCCTCACCCTGGCCTCAAGGATGACTTAAAACAAACCTTGCAGTGGTCTGATCCCAAGCCAACTGGGACCAGAAGCTCCTATTGTACACCAGGCCAAGTGTTAAATATTTGGAGAAAAATAATAAATAAGATCGAGTCCCTGCCCTTGCACAATCACAGCTAAATGGGCAAAAGACAGGGAAAGATTTTATTACCTTTTCCCAAACAGTCTCTACCTGGTAACACAGGCTTTCAAACTCAAAGTGATGATTGGAAGGACACACTTGGACGGCTCTCTTGAGGCAGCTGTCTATGCACCTTTGCCTCAGGATAACTTGGGCTGGCCTTCCGCTTTGGTGACCTCCCCTCCCTGTCCCTGCCAAGCACAGAGGGCATGGCTGTGCGTCAGTTCTAATCCTGTGAGAGCTATCAGCTTTTTGTCCTCGGATGACTTAAGCCACCTCTCTGAGCTTCGGTTACCTCACCTGTGAAATGGCCTCATGTGTCCAGAAGGACAATGGGACATATCTAGGAAGGTGCTCACAAACAGTAGGTGACCAGAACCAAATCCCTACCCATGCTTCAGTCAGCCAGAGCCAAACAGGATAAAAGTCAGACCCCTCATTTCCCTTCTTGAAAGCAAGCCAGGGTCCTCCCAAACACTCTAATTGCTTGTGGCCAGTGCTCTAGCGTCTAACAGAGAGAGAGGCTAGGAATGATCCCTACACCTTTTAATTTTTTTAATTGGGGGTACAGGAGACTCCAATTAGGGCCATGGCGCCACCGAGAAGGAAGCACAGCAGAGGGCCCCAAGGGCTGTCCTCCTGCTGAGAACAGAGCTCAGAGGGCAGGGGCAGTAAAGGGTTACCCTCCTGCAAATGTGCCTCCCCGATGGGGCTTCACATTAAAGGGCCGGGCACCAGAGGACACGCTCTGGACCCTGACAGCTGCTCTCATTAACGGTTTGCTCCCCAATTTCTCTCCCTTCTGCCCTTCACTTCAAAAAAAAGGAAAGAAGCAGAAAGCAATGAAGACAGTCATCAAGACAACCAATTCCTTGGGCCAGGACTTGCATGTCCAGGCTGGCAGGCAGATCAGATCCTACTTTCAATGCAGTGCCCACACTGAGTGCCTGACTTCCTCGCCCTCTTCTTGACCACCCTGCCTCAGGCCCTTGCTTACCCACCAGGCATCCTGCCCAGGTGTCTCCTGCAACAACCCTACCCTGTACCATGGCTCCCGTGCGTGGTCTGGCCATGCACACAGCCTGAATGGGACTTCCCCAGGAGCCAGGCCTCAGCCTCATTCATTCCAGTGCTTTCAGGAAAATCTTCCCATAGTGATCTCAAGAAAGGTTAGGCCAACTCATCTATTCTAGCATTTTACTTATTAATGCACAGTTACTTCCCCTGAGCTAGGGTCCCTGAGAGGCCTTGGTAAGACAGGGAGAGTAACATATATGTTATATATGGTCCAAGGGAGACACATGTCAAAAATGCAGTAGGCTGTTCCAAGTGCTGCCACAGAGGAGAGGGGCAAGGTGACTGCAGGGAGTCATGGGCCTGCAGCTTAAAACCAGGAACAGGGGGAGGGTAGAGAAGGCTTAGGTCTCTCTGTTGCTCATAATCCTGACTGGGAATGAACAAGGATAACACTAACAACCATTTCACCTCTACATAGGCTGTGTAAGCATCAAGCCATTCTTGGGTTTTCCTGAGGAGGGCCCAAGAGGGCACAATGTCCAACCAGGTGCTCAGTCGTGTTTGCTGAGTAACCCCCTCCAAAGGTGCAGTGGGCAGAAATAGTAGAGATTCCCGATGAGGACTGAGAGAGGTGGAACACCTTATCCTACCCTCTCTGGGAGTCAGGATAAAGGACATGGAAAGGGTAACCCATCTGTTTGGAGCAAATCAGCATGCAGCCCCTCCCAAGCACAGGCTCTGGGGAACTCTGTGACTTGATGTGCAAGGCCCTTGGGCTGGGGAGGACTTGGCCTTCAGCAAACCTCCTCTTCTCCAGTCAGTGCAGACTGAAGGCCCCAAAGGTCTCGGTGGGAAGGGGAGGGAAGCAGATGAGTTCTACTGAACAGTAACTGTCTGCCAAAGCAGTACATGAGCACTGTGAGCCAGGAGACCTCAGCTCTGCTACTCACATGACATGAGACCTTGGGCCAGTTTCTGGTCTGGTCTAAATGTCCTCATATATAAAGTGAGTCAGCTGGACATTATCTAAAGTCTCTTCCAACTGTAGCATCCTATGAGTCCACACCTTCTGTATTTATGAAGAAGAGGATTTACAGACTTCATTAGATCAAAACTCACATGCTAGAAGGAAAGAAGCATTATCCCCATTTAATGATGGGGTCCAGGATGGCTCTTCAGATACCAAGAAGAGAACAGGAAAGAGGGCTCCCTGCTTCTACTCACTGAGCTGGAAACATTTAACGAGCAGCAGTACAGGGCTCTGCAGGGCTCGGCTTGCACAGTGAGGACGAGAGACTACTTACTATGCAGCAGGCCACCAGGGCTCCTTGAGCAAATCCTGCCAGGACGTCGCCAGGATGGTGCTTATGGTCAGATACGCGGGACAGTCCCGTGTAGAAGGCCATCATGATCAAGGTGAACTGCAGGAGGGGCCGGAGCAGGCGGGCACCTCTCCAGGTGAAGCGGGCCTGCAGGTAGAGCTGGAGAGAGGACACAAAATGAACACTCAGAGACTCCCCGTTCACAGGTACCATGACACCAGGTCAACAGGCACTACATTCTGTTAAATGGAACCATCCAGACCATGGGTGGCAGGTTGTGGGTGGAGCATCCAATCTGGACATGGCTGCAAGCCAGTTACTTAAGTGCTGAGCCTTAGTTCTCATACCAAAAATTAGCAAAAATAGAGTTTAGCTAAGGATGGCTTTGCATACTGCTTGACACACAGTAGACCCTTAGCTTCCTTTTAGTTTCTTCTTCTTGGTTGAGGCTAATTAGAGAACAGTAACCAGAGTCAGCAAAGATTTTGTTTTACAATTGATGACAATTAATGTGTTACCCTGGGGGTTATGGAAGTACAGTCCCTACAGTACCTGCCCCCCCATTGCTATGGAAATGAAATACACGATAAGGAGGGGGAAGTTATCATGATATTCACAAAGGCATGCTGCTGCTTCAAAAGAAAGCAACTCTCTCCAAGGGCAAGTTTCTAAGTCACCACTAGAAACTATGGATTTTTTTTCTTTGTGGTACAGGGGATGGAACCCAGGGTGTTCTACCTCTGAGCTACATTCCCAGCCCTATTTTTATTTTTCATTTTGAAACAGGGTCTTGCTAAGTTGCTGAGGCTGTCCTTGAACCTGTGATCCTCCTGTCTCAGCAGAACTATGGATTTTGAATTAGCAAATAAGGAAACATAAACGGGCCAGACAATGCCAAAGAATTTTCAAATAGAGGGTGGTGGACACTGGACTGGGTGGAGTAGAAGAGTAACCTGAAGAAAAATGGAAGAGAAGAAGAAAAAAAACACCTCTGGCTAAAGGAAAGAAGTTGAAATGACGTCAACTGGGTATTGTCCCCTCCGAGTTATCTTGCTGCAGTTTCCGTTCTAGCCTCTGGGCACAACCTACTTCCCAGGTTCCTGTGGGAACTTGGGAAATGAGGGGGAAGAGGCAAGGGGACAGGGGGAACTTCCGACTACAAATCAAAGCCCCGGGAGAGGCCAGGAGAGAGGGGAAGAGCAGAGGGAGGGGCCACTGGCCTCCAGACAGACCTGGGGCAGTGGCAGAGGCGGGACTCTGCCCTTCCTGACACAAATGGACACCTTCCTTATGGTGGTCTGGACAGCAAGTCAGAGCCAGGCCTGAAGGCCAGAAGATAGGGAGCTCCTTCTGACTGCGAAGGATAGGACAGGGCCAGGGGCTCCCTCCTCAACTACCTGGAAAGAAAGATATGTCAAAGTACCAGGCTGGAAAACAACAGGCAGCCTTCTAATCATTTTTAAATTATATCTGTGTACAATCATAAAATCTAAGAGTAATAGTGAAAAAAAGATAAGTGTGAACTGATGTTGGCTGCTAAACAATTGATAAAAAAAAATCAATGTTTTTTTCATATGTAAATAAGAAATGGGCGGGGTGACATGTGCTTGTAATCCCAGTACTTGGGAGGCTGATAAGGCTAGCCACAGCAAGTTAAGGAGGCCCTCCCAATTTAGTGCCACCCTGTTTCAAAATAAAAAATAAAGCCGGGTGTGGTGGCACACGCCTGTAATCCAAGTACTTGGGAGGCTAAGACAGGAGGATTGCAGGTTTGAGGACAGCCTCAGCAAATAGTGAGACTCTCATCAACCCAGCGAGACCCTGTTTCAAAATAAAACTAAAATAGGGCTGGGGATGTAGCTCGGAGGTGGAATGTCCCTGGGTTCAATCCCCACTACCACAAAATAAAATAATAAAATAAAATAAATAAGAATCAGTTAAAATGTAATATAAGCAATAAAATCATTACCATAATAGCAAAGATGATTAGATAAATAGCAATTAACTTACAAAGATCTGCATAGAGCCTTTATGAAGGGAGGGACTTAAAGACAATTTGAATAGAGACCTAGAGTTTTTACTGATAACAATGCTCAACTTATAAATTCTGAAGTTGATATGTAAATTCAATTAGATTCCCATGGACATCCTAGAAAGCCTAGAGAAAAAAAAATGGAAAAATTTTATTCTAAAGATAATCCAGCCATACATGGTGGCACACTCTTGTAATCCCAGTACTCGGGGCCAGCCTCAGCTACTTAGTAAGACCCTGTTTCAAAATAAAGAGTAAAAAATGGGGCTCGTAGGTAGAATGCCTCTGGGTTCAATCCCCAGTTCCTCAAAAAAAAAAAAAAAAGATAATCTAAAAGACCAAACCCATGAACCTAGCCAGGAGAGAGACAGCGAGAGAGACAGAGAAACAGAAAACACACCAGGTTTTAGGAGAGGTGCCAAGAACACAGAAATGAGAAGTTCTAATTCCTGCCCCATGGAGTATCCAGTTAGGGGATATAAACAAGTGTACTAATGGGGACCAGGGTCAATGACTAAGGGGAAGGGACTCTCGGCTTGAACCCCACACACGAATGGGCTTTCGCTGGACCTGAGGGGAGAGTAGTGCGGGTGTGGATTGCAGGCAGAGGGATGGCCCAGTAGTCTGCCATCAATGTTCCCAGGAACTTCAGATCATTCAGCACCGGTGAAGAAGTGGATGCACGATGCACAAGAAAAAACGGCTACAGAGACAAGCAGGGACCGGGTACATGAAGGACCTTGAGTGTCAAACCGAGGAATCCGGTCTCTAATTCAGTAGGTTTTTCCCAAACTATTCTATGGAATTCTAAGGGTCTTTTAAAAAAGACTGATGAATCCTCTATACTATGTCCTTATTTCTGTCACTTATAATCCTTCTATGATTACTAAAGCTCTGAAAAGTCCTACAGGAAAAAAAAAGAGACTCATTTGGCCTTAAATCACTATTTTTACATAACACCTATTGAATCACAATTGGAAAATATCATTGTAAACAGCAGCAAAAAAATAGATGGTTTTGAGCAAGGCACTGAGTACCATAAAAAGTGAATCTCGATGCTTTGGAAGGGCTCTAGGCAGGGCTGGGTCACCATGGGCAACACCAAAGTTATAGTGAATCCAAAGCTACAGTCCAACCCCCCCCCCCACTCTGCTGAAATGATCTGCCAGCAAACTGCCACCATGAATCAAAAGAGCCCCTCCCTCTGGGAATGGAGATGGAAATGATGTTGGTCTAGCTCCAGCTCAACAGTCTTTAGAACAATGGCAAGGTCAGGAAAGAAGGAATAGCCCGTGCACACGTGCCCACTGTGCTCTGGCCTTCCTCCAGCTGCCCTTGGCTGTGCACGGGTCGGGTGATAGCAGAAAGAGCACAGGTTTTAATCATAAGATTCTCAGTGAGCCTCAGTTTCCCCTCATGGAAAAGTGTCACAGCCGCTACCGTACAGGCTGTGGTTCAGGTTGATTGATCACGCAGCTAGAAGGCCTGGCATAAGTTCTACTCAATAAGTAGACAACTTTATTCTTCAACTACTTTTCTTAAGGTAGCCCCAAGATTTTCCTATTTCACTCACTGAAAAAGCTGCAGGCCCTCAGAAAATACTTGCACAAACTCCTGCAACCCTTCTGCTGGCTCATTGCATGGAGCCCTCGGGCCATAGGTCTTGGAATCCAGGGTGGGGCAGAGGAAGGGTGGGTTTCCCAACCGGACAAGGCCCACATCTCCTCTGCCACTGACTCAGAGACTGCAGGCTGCAGCTCAATAAAAGAAGAAAAAAAATCAACACAGGAGAGGAACTTGAGGAGAGAGGAAGAGAGCAGGCATCAGAATAGCTCCAGGAAGGGAGGAGAGAGTGCTCATGAATGAGCAAGGAGTAGGGGCCATGGGAAAAGAATTCCTTTGGGACGCACGCAGTCAGACTCGGATGACAGCCAGCAGATGTGGCTGCTCCCCCACATCCATCAAGAGTGAACACAGACCTGGAGGAAGGCCTCAGGTCGGGACTGGTGCTGGGTCCACAGCTGGGGCTTTAGGGGAAAGCAGTGCAGTGCAATAGTCAAGCATATTTTGGAGTGAGAGAGCTGAGTCCAGTCCTCACTCTGTCGCTTATGAAGCATGGGGTCATCGAACTTGTCTAAGCCTCAGTCTCCTCATCTGCAAGATAGCTTGAACCAAATCTCCCTCCGCCAGGATCAACCTGGGTATGGTGGCGCACACCCATAGACCTAGTATTCTGAGGAGTCTGAGACCGGAGGATCGTGGGTTCAAGGCCAGCCTCAAGCTGTTTCAAAATAAAAAATAAAAAGGGCTGGGGGTTGTAGCTTGAAGGTACAACCTTTTTTTTCTTAAGCAAAAAAAAAAAAAAAAAGGAAAAGAATTTCCAGGATAAAAGTAGACAACATGGAAAGAAGAAGCCCATGGGCAGAGAACAGGAGTTCAAGACATTCTAAGACATTCTTCAGAAATCGAGTCACTCTTTTGCCTTGATAAAGGAGATTTGCTCAATGACTGCAGCAATTTCACCAACCAAGTAAATGACTAAAGAAGGAGATTGTGATGACCTTCCACCCAGTGGCTACATCTGCTTTGAGACGTAAGCTGGTGGTGACAGTGACCCCCTGGATCCCATACCAATCTCACAGCTAAGTGGGTGGGATTTTGCTGGTTCATACCCTCGTTCACAAACCAGCAGTTTGGGCCTCAGGAGGAGCCCTGAGGACATTCTGGAGCCTGGGGAGGATAAATGAAGGGCAGGTACACTTTATTCAAGAGAGGAAGCCAACCCTGCTGACAGCAA
>PVJS01019445.1:0-33701 GCA_004027185.1 Glis glis | reverse complement strand
GAGATTTCAGAGTAAGAAATAGCCTAAGGTAAGTATCAAATCTAGGATCTAGGTAATAATCCTTTGACAGTATCACAGAAGGATCTAAGTGATGCCTACTACATTCTCTCTGCTATACAAAAAGTTTTCAAAAAATCTTAAAGTCATTTCCACAGCAGCCTCACAAATGGCCCAAAGTAAGAAGAGGTTTATTTCTGAAACAATTATGGATATTTCTTTTTGTTGCAGAGTGACCTTCAGGGAGATTAGTAAGAAACCCAAAACATTTTGAAAGTGTTGTATTGACTCTGACAATTGGACTTAGAGAAAGTGAGACGATTGAAACTGAAAAGTATTGCCTCTGGACTAATTTCTATGGGCTGGAGGCAGAGGGAAAGCTCCTCAGCTAAAAATGTAAGCCATTTCTTATGGAAAAAGAAAAACCGCTCAGGGAAAAAAAGTACAAAGGTCCAGAATGAAGAGCAAAGACTCAAGGAAAACAGTGGTTTGGGAAACAACTCCTAGAGAACAAAAGTAGAACTATATTAGGGAACTTTCCCTGTCCCTGGTATGAAGCAAACAGGCTGGATTTCAGAGTTGATACAGACCAGAAACTGCTGAATGCCCCCTATTTTTCTCATGTTTAAAAGGAAGAGTCTATTTTGATTTTCCAGCCTTTGTCCTATCACTGTGTGTTATAGGTCTGGAGGGAATTAGTAGACCATGTCTTGTCCTTTCAGTTCACAGGCCTCTGATCCAAGAGTAGCCACACCCATAGGACTGCACCTGAGTTTTACTCATGTTTGAAATAGATGCAGATGATGAGCTCAGGATATACCTTCATGATGATGTAAGGGCATGAGAATTCTGACAGTCTTGGGTAGTGAGAGGGTGTATTTTGCATGTGGGAGTAAAAACAATGATGACCAGAGGGTAGACTAGAGTAAATTAAATTATGCTCCAGAACTCTTTGCAGCATCTGTCATCAAGAGGTAGAGTCCATTTCCTGTCCCATTAAATCTGGGTTGTCACTCTGACTTGTTTTGACTAATAGAATGTAGCAGAAGTGATAACTATTCAAGTTTAAGAGGACTTCAGCTTCTGTTTCATCTTCTTGCAGTAATGCCTGAAAACCACTAGGTAAAGAAGCTGGTCTTAGCTTATTGGAGGATGAGAGCCCATGCAAAGAAGCACCAATGCACCCCTTCTGACAGTACCAATATCCAAATACCTGCAGAAGACCATCTTGGACCAACCAGCCATAGCTAAACCTTCACAAGTGAACTCAGGTAGAACCTGAAAAAGAACTTCCCCCAAATCATGAGAAATCCTGCTACTGTTTTCAGCTACTGAATTTTGTGGTGGTCTGTTACCCAGCAAGAGTTCAGTGATACACTGCCTGAAAGGCAGGAAGGGAATTAGGAATGTGGAATTAGGGAAATGATGGGAAGACACAGCCTGACAGAGGAGGTCAATATACACCTAGTTAAAGAAGCAAACAAGAGATTGAATAATATAAGGAACGAGATGAACCTGTTAGGTTTATTTTATTTATTTATTTTTCTTTTGTGATATTGGGGATTGAGCCTAGGGACATTCTACCTCCAAGCTATAACCCCAGCCCTATTTTTTTATTCTTTATTTTGAAACAGGATCTCACTAAGTGGGGGAGGGCCTTACTAAGTAGCTGAGGCTGGCTGCAAACCTGGATCCTCTGGTCTCAGCCTCCCAAGTACTGGGATTACAAGCGTGTGCCACCATGCCTGGCTATCTGTTAGGTTTAATAATTAAATCCTGCCTAATTTGACTGAAATGTGTTCTTTCTATCCATCCTGTCATTTAATGACCCAGATAGAAGAAAAGTGGCTGCTCTGTGTTGTGCTGTCAACTCACCACCTATGACAAACTGAAAGTCTGTTTTTTCTTGTATTTGCCATTTTAAGTAGCAGCTAATACTCATTGGGGGAATTTATATTATTAAGTGGTAAGTAACCAATTATTTACCTAACTTTCATCTGATGTCTTTGCTAAATTTACTTAAATAAATAAAAATTAAATAAAATTCTTCACAAAATCCTATTATTTACTATGATACTGCTATTCAAAAGAATATTGGCTCAGATGTGGCATTCATCTATAATTCCAGTATTTGGGAGGCTGACACAGGAAGATCACAGTATGCAGTAACTTAGCAAGACTCTGTTTCAAAATAAGAAGGGCTGGGGTTATAGCTCAGTGGTTGAATGCCACTGGAAAGGGGGATCATTGGCTCAATTCTGATGGTTTTCATAAAAATAAAAAATATTTTTTATTATCAACATATCAAAATATATTGTGATATATGCATAGGCACATAGCAATCAGATATATCAAGGTACCCAATGCCAGGTTTTTAAAGTCCAGTATAAAATCGTGATTACTACAAACCAGCACTGAAGAATAACCTGTTGCCTTAAACTTTCTGAAAGGCTATAATGACTTTTATCTTTACAACAAATTGAATAAAGAATCTCAACTCAATTATAGGAAACAAACTCCAACCAACAGTGTTAGATGATCTTAATTCTAAGTAAGAGACCTTAGATTTAAGCACAATATCCAACCTAATTGTATTCCAAGCACATTAAATGGCATAGCATTTTACAGGATGGAAACTTCTTAGTTGATTTATTGCTTAAATTATGGAAAAATTATTCAGTTATAGGATGGACTCCTGCATTTAAAAGATCAGTTTTTCCATATAATGGCCGCGTAATCTGTGTTAAGAAGTAGATGCCAGTTCCAGAGAATGGCGATGCATTTGAAATTGTGTTCTCAGCCAGCTCTACAGACATTTGAATTTATCTGAACTTGGAGTGCTCACCTAAGTTGTGGAAGGAAACCTCATCTAGGTGAGGTCTGTCCTCCTTGCATATTATTTCTTCTTGTCCATCATCGATAATATTTATGATAAAATATGACCCAGAAGCATTCCTCTGATGGGAACAACAATATTTATGAATATGCTCTTTAATCTTACAATCCTAAAAAGATATTCTAACATTTTCAAGTATTGAACAATCATAATATCTGCTGCTCATGTATACTCATATTTTCCTGGCTTCCAATGTCCCTTTTTCCAATAAAATTAAAATACAATTATTTAAATTTCATTGGGGAATCTAAGGAACCCTTGAAATGGCGGTGGATCTGTCCTCTATCTTCTCCAAGGATGTTCATGGAGCTAATGTTTTTCATGATAGTTTTGATTCCAATTTTTCCCCCTCTTTCCCAAATTTACCAGTTATTCCTAAGGTGATCATATCATTAATTGTTCAAACCAGGATGCATGTGAGATTAAAGGGGGGTGCTATCAATAATAACCTCATAAACTGGTATTATCATGAAAAAACCTATAAGACTCAGTCACCTATTTCATACCAAATGATATTTCTAGTTGCCTGTGGATCTCCTCACTTTCATCCTTCAGATTCTTACTTTTATTTCTTCCAGACCCTTCTCATCTCTGCCCAAGCTGACAGAGGAAACTTGAAAACTCTCGTATTTTATTATGCAGAAGAACTTAGTTCTTTTCATCTTGTAATATAGGGAATGTAGAGAGTACCTTACATTTGTCCACCAAAATATCCTATCAAAACATTTTCCTAAACTGGAAGACTGCATGTCCTCATTGGCAGTCCTCTCTAGTGTAGAAGACACTATAATCAGGCTCCTTGTAGTTTATGTAACATTTATACTCCCTCCCACTATCATTGGATCTCTTCCTGTAAAGGAGTGTTGCTGGTTGACTTGGATTCCTGTTACTGGATCTTTACACCCATCTCAGATTCTGCTGCCAAACACCCATTCTTCACCTTTTGCTAAGGCTAGCACTAGGGCTTAAGCCCTAAGCCCTAGGGCTATCTTGTCAATATGGAGAGCTGGAAGTTTCTCCTTCCAGGTAGTAGCTGTGGACCAGCCATTGCCATGAGAATACACCTCCCCCACCTCTTTAAAGCTTAATTTATGCTCCTGAGTGCTGCACCTAATTAGACTGAATCTACAACTCTGGTTTTTCTCCATGCAGAAAAGAGTTCACATAGCAGTCCTGAGGTTGTTATCCTTAGATTCTCTTACTCACAAAGTTGGTCCTTAGCTTGCATCTGGGTTCTTGAATTTCTGAAGGACTCTATCATCCTCTGCATGATAGTGGCTCCTGGGCTTTAAGTGTTTCTATAAACAATGTGGATTAGGCTGAACATCTGCATTCTTTTGGGGACTCCGGAATTTTGGTACGTGCTACGTAGAGGGAGACTACATGACTGGCTCCCCATATGAACCCTGGACTCCTAGCTAATTGAGCTTTTCTGGTGAATGGCACTTCACATATCTTCTCACACTCATTGGTGGGCAAATTAAGCACATCCTGTGTGACTCCACTGGGAGAAGACTCTTGGAAGCTCATGCATAGTTTCCTCTGGGACTTTGTCCCATGTGCATTTCACTTTTGTTGACTGTAATAAATTATAGCGGTAGATAGAACTCTATGCTGAGTCCTGTGAGTCCTTCTAGTGAATCCCTGAACCTGGAGATGGTTTTTGGAACCCAAGACATATACCCTGTTCTTTATTTAGCTTCCTTATTCTCCCTTCTTACTGATTTCTCCTGGGAGTACCTCCAATAAACCACAGGTATCCTAGTCCATGATCCTCACTATGCTTCTGGATAATCTCTGAAGGTTCTGAGTCAATCAAAATACTAGTCTCATCCAAGAGTCTAGAATCTCTTTCTATTCCTGGAGCGCTTGCACCACATCTTTACTTCTTATTCTACCTATCTCTGTCCCCCTCCAAACTGTTACACTTTAATAAATACATACTTGAACACATTAATTCACTGTTTATAATTCACAAATTACATATGAATTATATTCTAAGTATTAAAATAGAGCACTCTCTTGCCCCATCTTTCCCCATATTGAGTCCTGTTTCCTAGAGGTCAAACATGTCAATATTTTTAGATGTTTACTTCTGTGTTTGCATCAAGATACTGAAATGATATGTTCTCATATTCCTCTTAATACTAACCACATGGGATCAAAGGAGTATAATGAACTACTTGGGAAGGAAAGAGTATTCATCTTCCTTTCACTCTACTCAGATATGGATATGTACCCCAATTCAGAAGGAAGAAATTTGTGGCAAAAATTTCAGAAAGATTAAGCTGTCCCATGATAAACCAGTGCCCTGGACATTAAAGTTATCTTCCTCCAAGTGATTTCAGTAAGTTCTTTTGTGATTAAGGGTGTGGACTCATTAAGGCTTCTGCCTGACTGAACACACCCTATAGGGTGGAGTTAGATTATGAACTTTCAAAATTTTCTATTTTCCCAGTGTCTCCTTTCTGCCTAATATTTCTATCTTTTCTATTCTACCTCATCATTCCCCCCCCTCAAGACTTTGGTCCCTTAATCTTAAGGGGGTTGCCGAAGGGTGAAGGTCTGACTTCTGTAATTTCTTCTTAGCTGACAAAGGACTGTAGACTCTACCTATCCAGGGACCGAAAGTCTCATTCTAACTGATCTAAAGGAGACACGGGAAGGCCAGGGTTTCTTCTTTTGGTTCTTTTAAAAATGAGTAGAAATAGTTGCCAAAAGATGCAAAATTCTTTCTTTAAAGGCTTGCCTCATACTACTCTCAAAATGTTCTTAGTCACAAGTTTTCTGCATTATGAGAATCCAGCCCATTTGCTGTGGTGCTGAGAATCTCTGGGTGACAGAGATTCCTATTCAAAAGTGGCACAGGAAGCCCTAGCCAGTGACCCTCCAGTACTCTAGCTACTATACCATTAGTAGCAGTATAGTGATATATTGTACTAATTTACTTCAGGAAAATATTACTTTTAAGTTTCATAAAAATCTTGATCAAGTATGAGAGTAAGTTGTCTGCGACAATGTCATTAGTTATATCATAACTTTTATTACTAATGGAAAAATAAGAAAGGTAGCACAAAAGTGCAGGCATATAAAACTGCTGAGGCTCCTCACTTTGCAAAATAATGCAGAGAACAAAATAACAAAATAAGAAAACCTTTGAAATTCACCTGGAACAGTGTCAATATTCTGATATCTGAAACAGAGCCCACGGTAAGAAAATATGGATGCCATGATTTATTTAATTTTTCAACAGAGGGGACAAAACATGGAAACAATAATAGGTTTACAGTCTCAAGTAAGAAATTTTAAGACAATGCATTCCTCCTCCACTCCCAACCTTAGCTTAATAGCTTTTGTTCTGCCTCCAACCAATTTGGCAAATGAAACACTCTTAGCTCACCAAATTTACATCTTTAAATAAAACACACAAATGTCACAAACATTAAAATAGAGTAGATTTGGGTGTTATCAAAGGTCTAACAGTCTCTAGGATTCTCCCCATCCCCACCCTTGGAATAGTTCCTCCATTTGTACTAGAGATCTGGGATTGCTATCTATTACACATAAAATGTTTATCTCTTTTCAGAGAGTCTAATTGTCTTTTAAGCTCTCTTTTGTCTGCAATTCTGTTACACTCCCTTGTCTGTCAGGAAATCTACATAAAACTGTGCCCTCAACCCCCTCAACTCGAACCTCAGAAAACCACTGGAGAAATGAACAGCAGCAACATAGCCTAATGATCTCCAGAAGCCTAGACAAAGGAGAGTTCAGGAAAAAGAAAATACAGACTTTTAACTGCTTTCAGGTCTTTAACAAAGTTGTGAAATTTGTCAGGAATGTGGGAGGGAAAAAAAAGTTTTCATTTTTTTTTTTTTTGCTACATTCACAGGCTCTAATTCTTCTTGTCCCCAGTCGGACTTTAACTTAATTATAAAACAAAATCCATAGCAGAAGCCCAGGCCTGGGGGTACAGTCTGTACTACTAATCAACTTTAATTCCCTGGGCCCAATTTAATTACAAAACAACATTTGGTGCAGCTGCTAAACACTTATCAGGTGACCACATGATACTATTGGAGTAATATTTACAGGTCTCTAGCTTTTGTTTTTATTCTGTCAGCAGGATTATGTCTCATTCATATACATATTTAAGCAGGCTCAAGGATTTACACTGAAAACGAATTTTCTTCATTTTATACACCTCTGCATTTGAGCCAGTTAGTGTTAAGTTGCACTTTCACTAATTAATGTCAGGAGGTAAAATTTAATGATAGATGAGATGTCCTCATAAAGGGCAATAATAACACAGAGCGTATCATTTCAGTTCTTCTTACCTTTTTAAATCCATTCTGTCTGTGAGGCAAAGTGAAAATGGCTTACGTATATTGTGGATTAACAATTTGCTTTTTAGGTTATAGAAAACATGACTTTCCAACACAACTGGACATATCAAACTCAGACCTTTGCTTATTTTTTTTTTTAGTGTTTCACATCAGAAGAGGCCATATTTGGCTGGGCGTGGTGGCGCACGCTTGTAATCCCAGTACTTTGGGAGGCGGAGACCAGAGGATCCGGGTTCACGGCCAGCCTCAGCTCTCTCTCTTTCTCTCCCTGTCTCTGTCTCTCTCTCTCTCTCTACTTAGTGAGGCCCTCCGGAACTTCGTGAGACCCGGTTTCAAAATAAAGTATAAAAAATAGGGCCTGGGGGTGTAGCGCGGAGGTAGAACGCCCCTGGGTTCAATCCCCGGTACCGCAAAAAAAAAAAAAAAAAGAAGAGGCCATATTTAATGTGTGTTACAAAATAATTTCTATCTGGCAAAATTAAAATTGACCACTGATATTTTTAAGTAGCTGGGTCCTCTAGTCTGTATCAAATGTACTCAATTTGCATCCAGGATGACTGCTTCTGCACTCAGTGAGCTAGATCTGGTTGTTTTATTTTGGTTTTGGTGTTGTTGGATAACTCTGAGATGGAAGTTCCATGCAGAGCTAACTTTTTATCTTAGCTTTTTACTTCACTGAAATACACCTTTTATAATAACTAGGATTCTAATTCCTCCCTAGATCTTTAGGAGGACAGGAAGAATTATTTGAATTGAGAAAAAAAAACATTATAAGAAGCAGTATCAACAAGGTAGTTAAATATGACCCTTACTGTTCTACTTTTAATTCAAAAGATAATATAGAGTACCAATGAATCCAAATTAGGATTTGAAGTGTGAGTAAAATAGAGACAGAAATTGCTTTTCACTTTCTTTTCCTGTATGACAATCTCCAAGTGCTACTTTCTCCTTTCCTTTCCCTTTAGAGTAGAACAGGGAAAGGCTAAAGAGAGGATGTATCATAGCTAATTACACCTCCATAGAGCAAAGCAGAATACATAAAACCATCATAAAAGATCTGGAGCAGTAATCCCCTTCTTCACATTTCAACTTCAAGCAAGCACTGGCTCAGATATTACCTAATTCTCTCTCTCCTGCATGGCTACCATGGACCCTGGACAAAGACGAGACTGTAGATTGCAAAGTCGAAAGGCTAATTTCTCAGTAATAGCAGTGTCTGTCAGTCTCCACCCCAGAGAGTATCTTTCTTTACTACTGAACAGTGACTGAGTCACAGAAGGAAACAAGTCTGCTTGCTGGAAGAAAATAGGATGGGAGGAATTATGACGGTTACCAGATGCTCCAGGGGCCCTGAGGGGGCACGAGGATGTTTCTGCATATGCTGTAAACAGCATAAACTGTCAAATCATGGGACCCTGGGGCTTAGCACTCATGCTTCTCTGATGTGCAGAGTCATAGGATTTAAGAGCCAGAAGGACCCTGAGAGATGATCCTGTCTGGAGATTTTAACTGTGTCTGAGGGAGTCCTATGGCTCGTAAGTGGGACTGGGGGGATTGCTCAGGGTGAAGGGTTCCCCCACAAACAGTAGCAACACTTTTGAGAAAAATGTAAAAATCTTATGTCAGACATAATATCAAGACAGGCCATTTTACAAGCAAAGATTAGTTGTAAACTGGGCATGGTGGCACACGCCAGTAATCCTAGTACTTGAAAGGCTGAGATAGGAGGATCACAGATTTGAGGCCAGCCTCAGCAACCTAGCAAAACCATGTTTAAAAAAAAAAAGGGCTGTGGTTGTAGCTCAGAGGTAGAATGGCCCTGGGTTCAATCCCAGTACCAAAAAAAAAAAAAGAAAAAAAATAGGTGTAAAAGTCTAAGGTAACTACTGTGGTTGAAGCAAATAACCTTGTGGAAAACCACCATCCACTGGCTCAGTGACATTCCCAGAGGGAGGTACCTAGTGAGCAGAATAAGACTGACTGGAATTCTAGGCTGTGACAGGCCTCCTGGCTTGGGAGTCTGGAAATTAATTTATATCATAAAGATACAGTATCAGGGAGAAAAAAAAGACTTTTAGAGTCACATCAACCAACCCTGACAATGCTTCTTTGTTTACATTCCTTTTTTTGTGGTAAATAAAACAGTATCATGTAGAAAACTGTTACCATTCCTTGTTATTTTCAATTTGGTAATTTTATACATTCTTGCCCTGATGATGGTTTAATTCTTATTCTCCATTACCTTTTCTGTTTTCAAGACTTAATAATTCCCTGGGTCAGTTGATGGAATCTTTCTAGTGCAAGAAAGAGTGAGAGAGAGAGAGAGAGAGAGAGCAAGCCAGCAAGCTATTTCTTTGTTAGCAATTGGAACCAGTTATGATGAAAGAAGGCACAAGATTATAAGGTGAAAGCATATCTCCAAAGGTTAACTAAATGTTCATAAAAACGCAATAGATGCATCTGTCTTACCATCACTGTTGATGCACACAACCTCTTGAACTTGAGTGCCTGGACCACACTCCTTCCCATTATCTGGTTCACAGTCTCCCAGCCTCACTGCTTTCCAGTCATAGCAGGATGGCTCTTCACAGGGAATGGCTTCCAGTAAGTGAGGGCAGTTTCCAGTCCCCCCAGAGCCTCCAGTGGGCTCATTGGTAATGCGCCGCTTCCTCAGTTTGAAACCTGAGTCATTGGAGGAAGAAAACATTTATTGTTAACAGAAAGCTGTGAGTGAAACTCCAGAGTGAATGCTGGATACAGGCAGAAGGTAGAAATCATTTCTGATTTGAATCACTAGTATGTATATCCTAAAATTGTAATGTAATGTGATCTCATGAACCATTTTTTTAAATGAATCAATGAATGAACAGAATGGAAAAAGAGAGTTTGGGTTTTAGCTTACAATATAAAAGATAAGGCAAGAAATGTCATATAGTTCCCTTAGGGTTTAGAGGGAGAGTGAGCAATGGGAGGAAAAAGAAAGAGAAGAGGAGAGGAAAGGAGAGAGAGAGACGGGGGAGCGAGAGAGCGAGAGAGAGAAATACAGATAGATGCTGGCAGATTTGGAAGGTGAAACAATATTCAAAACAATGAAATCTCAAGCTATTCAGAAATATTCACAATCAAATGGAAGTTCTATCAGTTTTGATTCTTTAGCACTGTCACATGAGTGAATCTGAGAAAGGAACCTCTGAGAAATTGCATAGTTCCAGAGAAACTGTCCTTGAGTTGAATTTAGACCATATGGAAATTTTAATTCAGAACCTAAACCATCCAGGCTCCAATGTGGGGTATTCAAAGTTTTTTCTGGGCTTCAATAGTTCCTAAGAGTTGCCTTTCCTGTCAATGTAAAACAAAATTAATAAGCCTGTTTATTGCTATGTGAATATACTAGAATAACTAGGAGACCATTCTTTGACACAAAGCAGGAAAATGTTTTTAATTATGAGATCATGTGGAAACAAGCCCACAATGCCCACCATGAAGCAAACCACTGCATTTATCCTGCTTCTCTTAGACATGTTATTTGTGTCATAAAAGTAATAAAGAGTTTTACAAATATTTTTACCTTCAAATTAATAAGGAGTTCTGGTACACTAGCTATGGGTGAGGCTCTGAATTGTTCTGCATTATTGGTTCATTGATTGCTCAGAGACAAGCTGGGTGGCAGATATCATATTTTTTACAGATAAGGGAGCAACGATTTAGATAAAATTAATTAACTTATCTAAATAGTAAAGGGCAGTCTCTGTTTTCCAATCCAGGTCAGTCTGATACCATGCTCATCCTTAACCATTGCACTAAACTATCTCAGATATTCCCCATCATGGTGTCTAAATCATGAGGCATCTTGCCCATTTCTTCCATCTCCATCTTCTGGTACCATCACCAGAGTAGGTTTACTTTTCTTTGAAATCAGTACTCTTTAGCCATTCTAAAAAATGTCACAAACAATTGCAAGGAACACAAAACAGCATTTTAAAAATAATTCACGATTGGACTCAATGGATGGGCTTTTCAAGCATGTCATGTTAGTAGTATTTACCTTTTTTGCCTTGCTGGTCATCACAGTTTTCATAAGTACAAGGTCCCCATGCTGACCAAGGTGAGACCTCACATTCAATAGGACAGGGGATGTGGCACAGCTGTGTAGTATTAGGGACAGGGCCAGTGCATAATTTTGAGTCCACAGGTTTTGAGGCTGTTTGGAGAAAAACACAGATATCTCTTCAGAATTAAACCAAAAGTAAATGTTATGCTTAACAATATGATTTTTTTATGTGTGTATGAAAAAGGCAAATGCCTAAAAGATGACACCAAGACATTATTCCAATACTTCTCAGCTACATCCTGAGATTAAAAAGAGAAGCAGTATAATGTAGTCAAAGGAAACTGTACTAGAAGTGTTGCAAACTGTCTGATTACCAGCTTTACCATGAATTAGCCATGTATTTAATAATGATAAAGGTATTTTTCCTAGTCAGTAAGATAATCCTTAAGATGAACTCTAAAGTTCTACAGCTCTATTGTTAGAAGGCGGCATCAGCTTTAGAGGACTGAACACAGTAGGAGGGACAATGTACATTTAGTCAATATGGAAAAATGCCCACTGAATGGCTTCTGGTGGAGCAAACTCCTTCCCTCTTGGTCCACAGGTATTGAGAGGTGGTACGATGTGGATATGAGGAAGGAAAAACTCAAATGGGGCTATACACTACCTCCAGCTGCATGACGCACCCAGTGCTTACCAGAACTTTCACAGAATATATTATCTGCATGTGAGCCAAATGTAAGAATTGCTAAGGACTCTAATTTATAATTGTCTATGTTTGTTCATAAGTTGACCAATGAACTATGGGTAAATGTTGTTTTTCCATGCTTCTATTAGTCTAATGCCTGTAGTTTGGCTCTTTTGTACACATATATTTGACAGTTAATGTCAAGATGTATCCATAGTAATGGATACAGAACTGGTTACAAAATGACTAAAAGAGGAAGGCATTGAAAACCATATGGATAGCAAAATAGAATTATCTGCCTGTTATCTATCTATTAATTAATAGCTATAGTTACTTTTGTTATAAAAGATTTAATCAGAAAATATCTTGGTCACATATTTCCTTTTATAAAAGCTAGTTTCTATTTCACTGTGATAATTTGGAGAACCCATACTTTCAGAATAAAGGACTAAATTCACAGAGGCTTAGATAGTTCTCATTCTCCTTATGTGAAGGAAATACCTAATTCTAACTATATAGGATTACATCTAGAAGCTCATAGAGAAATTATATATTTAAAGCTAGATAGTCCTTTAAACTTTTAAACAAAAGTGCTATGTCTGTAGCTTAAACTCTAAGGTAATTGTAAGCACTTGCACATCCCTTAGGTTTCCGCACACACAAGAACACACAATCATAAATGCTGTTACGGTTTGGATCTGGAGTGTGTCCCCAAAAGCTCATGTGTTGAAGCCGGGTCTCCAGTGCCACAAGGTTCCGAGGTGGAGCATGGCCGGAGGAGGTGGATCACTGGGTACCTTGAGGACTATATTTGTTTCTTGCCTCCTCTTTCTCTGGATTTACTGAGCAGCTTTCCTTAGCCATACCCTGGTGTGTGATGTTTCTGCCGTGGAGCCAACCTACCTAACCTATCTGCAACAGTGAATCAGATAAATCTTGTCTCTTTTAAGTTGTTCCTGTCAGGTATTTTGGTCACAAAATACATGCAAAACTAACATACTACCTAAAGGCCACTATGTTCACTCCTCTTACTATGACTTTTGTTTTGAAAAATATTCTGCAGATTTTATTTTTTCCTTTTTCCTCTAAAATCACCTATTGTCCCCATTCCCCACATATACTACAGTGAAAATAAATGACAGGGCACCTCTAATTTGCTTAGTATGGAGTACAGTGAGCATTCTCATTCAAGTTTGAAGGATTATTGCTGTGTGTATCCTAACATCAGCCAAAGATCAAAATGATTAATTTTATTGTTTTCTAACAGTAAAACTACTTGGCACACTAATGGCAGACAATACAGAAATAAATGCTTCAGTTTTCCTGAATTTAAAAAGAAACTTGACATAATGATACATATTTCACATAAAATGAATTCTTTTTTATAACCTTTATAGGCAAAAGAGTCTATAATATGTAGCAACATTAACTGCACATTAATATAAGTCTTTTCACTTTCATTACTTTCACTTGTAGACTCTTTTGGACTATCATTTAAATTAAGGGTTGTATGTAATGGAGATCTGAAAAGTCTTCATTTTTTCTTCTTTCAATTGATTAAAAGTCAATTTAAACCTTAATATTATTATATTGTTTTGGAAATATTAATTTACATAAAGTGAAGTTTACCAGGCTTGCACTTTTGAGGAATGCAAGTCTAAAGAATTTTATTTTATATATCAGGCTAGGAACTCTAGGAGGAAAACATGGTTTTATTACTAAAAGAGATGAAACATTTTGCTTCTACTTCCTTGGATATTTTCTTTGTAAGTTTAATTCTGTCTTTTGGTGTATTTTGAATGCATCAAATAGAATAATCAGTCACCAAATCTTTAGCTTCTAGAAGAGGGAGGTGATGAATGAAGGCTCAATGAAGTATTGCTAAAGTAACATACTCTTGAGGGTTGCTCAGCTGCTAAGCCAACCAAGTCAACCCTGAGATTTTAGAATCCTGTCCTCTATTCCATAGATGTTGATTATATCATGAACCGAGGAAGTGGAGAGAATATCTGTATGTATATATTTCTATTCCTTTGGTGATTTTCATTATAGGTGTTCTAGTATATAGAGTACATATTGATAATGTAAATAACAGGTATTAACTGAGTTCCTCAAAGACTGTAAGTCAGTTACATCTTTACAATTAACCAAGAGTTATTTGGAATCACTATGATTCAATGAAGTAAGGGACAAATCCATGAGACCTTGCTGGGTTCCAGTTTATATTTGTGGGATATAATTCTTGTAGGTCTTTATTATATAACATAATGTTTGCTGCTGATCTCATATTGTCAAACATTAAGATCTGAATCTTCTTGAATGACCCAGTTATTACTCTTGTACTATTTTATTACTTAAATATTTCATGCAGTACAACTTTAAAAGAAATGTGTGTTATATATTTTCAAAACCTGGATTGTTCATTTATTTAAAACAAGAGACATTTTATTATTGTTGTATGATTTAAAAGATATTCAATGAAATGTATTTAGCATGTTTCATGGGATTATATTTGAACTTCTCTATGGTTGCCAAAACAAACTAAAAAAATGAAAGTGCCACATTTTGTTGGTCTGAAATATTTTTATATTTTATATTTTAGAGCATTTTAAGTGGAAAAAATTACTATAAAAATAAATTCAAGACTTCTATTTCCACCAAAATAGCCAAAGCGGTATTCTGAAAATCTACCTACTGTATATCCCCAAAAGACGCCTAGTATATAATTTTCAATTAAGTATTTTATTTTGAGATAATCATTGATTCACATGAAATCATGATTTGACAGAAATTCTATACATTCTTTACTTAGTTTCCCCTAATGGTAAAATATTACAAAATTATATTACAACATCATAGCCAGGATATTGACACTGATATAGTCAAGGCACATGTACTGGGATGTACGTGTACTCCAAAATTCATGTCTACTAGAACCTCAGAAAATGACCTTATTTGGAAATAAGGTCTTTGCAAATGTAATTAGTTGATGAAGTCTTGATTAGGGTGAACCTAAGTCCAATGACTGGGGTGTTCTTACAAGAAGGCCATATGAAGACATCAGAGAAGGCCATAGGGTCAGTGAAAAAGATCTCAGAGTGAGGCAGCTACAAGCCGAGGAATACCACAGATTGCCAGCAGCTCCTTTGTTCCTAACTTTAGGGGAAAAGCATTGAGCCTTTTGTCCTTAAGCATGTAAGCTATAGATTTTTGTAGGTGTTCTTTATCAGCTGAAAATATTCTCCTGTAGCCCTATTTTTTTCTGAGAGTTTTTATTATGTGTGTTGAATTTTGTCAAATGCTTTTTGTGCATTAACATTATCATATAATTTTTCTTCTTTAGCATGTTAATAGGGAGGATTATTTTTATTGATTTTCTAAAATTGAAGCAGCCTTGCATGCCTGAATAAAGTGAACTGGGTCTTAGATTTTAATTCTTTTTATATATTGCTGAATTCTATTTACCAATATTTTGTTAAGGGGTTTTTTTCCCCCTCTATATTTACAAGGCAGTTTGGCCTGCAGTTTTCTTTTCATTTGATTTGTCTGCTTTTGTTCCCTCTTCTATTTTTTGGATAGAAATGATCTGTTTCATACTGGATTAGTTGTGGTAGGTTGTGTGTTTTTAATTTCTATTTTGTATTCCTTACATTTAGTATTCTATTGAGAAGTGTACTGTTCAGTTTCCAAGTGTTTGGAAAAGTTACTCTTCTCTTTCTAATTTGATTTCATTGTTCTCAGTGAATCCACTTTGTATGATTCAATTCTTTTAAATTTATTGAGGTTTGTTTTATGAATCATGATATGGTCTGTCTTGGTATATGCTTCATGAAAAGGTCTATTCTGATGTTATAGGATGGAACGATCTATAAATGCCTCTTAGTTTCTGTTGTTTGATGGTGGTGTTGAGTTCTTCTATGTCCTTGCTGATTTTTTGTCAAGTGGTGGGAGTGGGGTTGTCCCTGACTATATCTGTCGATTTGTCTATTTCTCCATTCAATCCTATCAGCTTTTGTTCACATGTTTTGCAGCAGTCTGTTGTTTTGTTTAAGGACATTTAAGATTCCTTTGCTTTTTGGTGGATTGAGTCTTTTGTTATTATATAGTGTCCTTCTCTCTGATAATATTCTTTGCTCTGAGGGTTAACTTACTTGTAATTACATAGCAACTACTGCTTTCCTTTGAATAATATTTTTATGATATATTATCTTCCATTCTTTGATTTCAACCTGCACAGATAATTAGATATGAAGTTTCTTATAAAACATGTATAGTTGGGTTATATTTTAATGCATTTTACCAACATATGTTTTAATTGGTATATTTAGACTGTTTACATTTAATGCTAGTACTGGTATGCTATCACTTTAGTTTGTTATTTCTTTTTATTTGTTCTCTGGTTTTTATTTCTGTTTTCTCTTTCTTGTGAGTTATTTAAACATATTTTAGAACTCCATTTTGTTTTATCCATAGTGTTTTTAAGTGAATCTCTATGTATATCTCTTTTAGTGTTTGTTCTAGTATCACACTATATGTCTATACATATATATATAATTATATTATATATATATGATTCCATAGTCTTCTGTTATTGTCACTTTACCCTTTTAAGTATAAAACTACCTTGTCTCCCCTCATCTACCTTTAACTTCCATTATTTATAATATAGTTGTATAAATATATCCCTTATGCAGTTTTAGAATCATGTTAGGTAGTGCTGTTACAATCTTTCTTCAACTGTCAAACATAATTTAGAAAACGGACGAGAAGAAAATCCTACTGCATTTGCCCATACTCCTCTACTTGCTCGCTCTTTCTTTTCTTTCTTTTCCTTCCTTCCTTCTTCCTTCCTTCCTTCCTTCCTTCCTTCCCTCCCTCCCTCCCTCCCTCCCTCCCTCCCTCCTTCCTTCCTTCCTTCCTTCCTTCCTTCCTTCCTTCCTTCCTTCCTTCCTGTCTTCTTTCTTAACATTTCTACAGTCCTAAATATAGCCTCTCCCCTGGTTCATTACTGATCCCATGTCACAGAACTTTCCATTTTTAATGGCTTAATGGGAAGCCTAGAGGTTCATAGCAAGAGATCTTTAATTATCAGGGACAAGGAAGGGACTATTTAGGCAGAAAATGAAGGTTTTACTATAATTGACCATCATTAAGGAAACTTGTAAAGAAGTTGTTTTTCATAAAAAGGAACGTAAATACAGAAGGGTCTATGATTCCAGATGGAATGGTGGTCAGGGACATGAGTAAAAGTAAATACTGGAGAATAAGGCAGGCAGAATAACGGTCCCCCAAAGATTCTAGACCTTAATCCTAGAACCTGTGAATATGTTATCTCACTTGGCAAAAAGGACTCTGTAGATGTGATTGAGGGTTTAAACCTTGAGATGGGCAATGCAGCCTGGATTATCCAGTGAACCTAATTTAACTAGCTGAGCACTTAAAAGCAGAAAGATGAGGTGGAAGAAGAAGGCAGGGGAAATATAAGCATGAAAGGTACTTTATATGTCATTAGTAACTTTGCAGAAAGGGGCTAGGACCCAAGGAATGTGTGTGGCCTCTAGAAGCTGCAACTATTCCCTGCTGACAACCCCCAGGGAAACAGAGAGCTCAGTCCTCCTGAAACGAACTGAATTATGCCATCACCCCAAATGAGCAAGGAAACAGATCCTCCCCTGGAGCCCTGTCAATTCCTGATGTTACTCTGGGGAGACCCAGGTTGGACTTCTTGCCCTCAAAACTATAAGGTAAGGTGTGAAGTTAGTGGTAATTTGTTGTAGCACTAGTAGAAAACTAAACAGAAAGATATAAATAGCAAGATAGAATGGAAATAAAAGATTACATAATATGTAAGTTGGTGAAGATTGATTAGAGTAAAATATCTAAAGCCTTTAGAAATATATTAATTGTAGATGATGTTCATTTGACTCTTCACTTAAAATTTTAAGGTAATCCCTTTATATAAATAGGATTAAGGATATATAACTTCCGAATCAAGGAAAGCAATGTGATAAAACAGGAACAAGAAAAAGTGGGAAAAAAGAAGGAAAGAAGATGGATAGAATAATGCAAATGAGTAAATGTAACCATTAAAATTTAGGTCAGACTGAATAAAAGAATAAAATCTAAATAACGCATCTATTAGTTTGTCAAAAACTAAAAAGTTTGTCAATACCAACTGCTAGGGAAGATTTGAAGCAGTGCAAACACATCAACATTGTTGGTGGGAAACTAAGTTGTTTGGACCACTTTGGAAAATAATTTGGAATGTTCCAAGCATGGTTGAAAAGATGTCCATACTCCTAGATGTACACCCCGGAAACAGTAATAGACATTTACCTCAGGAGATATTTACAAGAATTGTTACTGCAGTATTGTTTACAATGGCAAATATTGAGAATTTTCCAGTGCTTTTTGTTGCAGTGTCCAACAAAAAAGGAAGGGATAGTAATTTACCATTGTGTATTCCCCCTGGCTGCAATGGGTAGTAAACCAACTTGTTCAATTATAGGTGTGCTCCTAGTGACCTTCATCTGAAGAGAATGGACAGATCAAATATATAAAGAAAAGTGATGAATAATAAACATAAAATGTAGAAGAGGTTCAGCTCCATAATCCTCAATGTGTACCTCTAATTACTCCATGTGATCTTGGAAGGATAAAAGGGGGAGTTTCAATAACATGTAATGTCTATATAGTCACACACACACACACACACACACATACACACACATACATTTTGAAAGATTACAACGAATTAGTTAAAACTAATGGGGGTTATTAGGTATAATACTATATAATATGTATTATATTAACATAGATATATGATGAGACTATCAAGATAAACACCAACCCCAGTGATCTAGCAATAAAAATTACTTTGACTTTTGTATTTGGGAATGGCAATAAACTTTACTTTCTATTAGATATTAAAAATGAGAAGTCCAATTAAACTTCTATTAAATGGGATTTTCTTCACTTATATTGATAATAGTAAGCAATTATATTGTGTTCATTAAATCAGTTATTTTAATGCTCATAGTAATCTCATGAAGTAGGTACAATTGTAATCCTAAATTTAAAGATGAGGAAACTGAGGCAGAGAGAGATTAAGTAACTTACCCAAGGTCACACAGCTAATTAGCAGCTAATTAGTAACAGTTGGGATTTGACTTATCCACTATGCTACATTAATATATATAGCAATTAGTAGAAGCTATGCTCTTCCTCCAGTTTCCATACAGCTCCTAGAAGTCTATGATACAAACAACGGTTCAACTGGAACAATATAATACAATTTTAAATATATTTGATTATTGTTGTGGTACGGCAGGGGCAGGAGCTGGGAGAGATATTCATCTGGAAAATGAATCTGCAGTATGTTAATTTTAAAAAGTTTATGTGAGAATACCAATGCTAATCTCAATATCCTGTATGGGGAAGGGGGATAGTGGGGCAGAAGCTGGGGGAAAGCTCACCAAGTACTGTGTGCATGTATGTCACTATCACTATGAACTATACAATATGATATAAGACTATAATGCACCAATAAAAATCTGAACACAAATAAAACTTAGTTTCTGACTTAAAATTTGGATTTTTATCTATTTCAATATCTACTTTTTCAAAACCAGATAATTTTTGTTCAAAGGCCCTCAAAATACAGCACATATACCATGTATATTTTTAATTTTTTTAATCATGAAAACACATCTTTGGATTTTCAAAATATCAGAGATCTCACACTCATTTGACTTCAGACCTGTTTGTATAATGATATGCCTTTTCTGTACTCATTCAAAAGATGTATTAGGATTCAAAGGGTAAGAAAAATGCAGTAAGTTTAATAATTCATTCATCCATTTAGCAAAGCAGATGAGCATTTTAAGCACTCCAAACTTTCGATATTGTATTTATTTTTCATTGTGTTTTCTGAAAAATTACCTTTTCTTGATTTAGCAATTTATTTCCTCAAAGAAGCTTATTTGATTGCAACTTCACAAGTGTAAGAAAATTGTCTTGGATTTAAATCTTAATTTCTGTATAGGCACTAAACAAACTACTACTAAGTATAAGGGATCCTGATACCTAAAGAGATTCCAAAGATATAAAAATAAAATTCGTTACAAATGGTTCTCCTTTTCCTTCTTGTTTTATTCCACAAGTCAGTTAAAATAAATATTAAGCGCTCACTGTTTGTACAGCCTGTTACTATGTTGGACACTATATGCCCAAGGTGTTGTAGGGCCATCGCAGTAGTGCTGAGTGCTGAGTTTTTGTTGCTTGTGTCATTTCGTTTTTCGTAATTATTACCTGTGCATAGTAGTGATTTAGGGTCTTATTTAAATAAATCAGTTTTAATTTCAAGAAGTTTCTGTTCTTGGTTTACTCAATACTCGCTAATACCAGAAGCACTAAAAATTCACTCTTAAGAACTGGTGTCAAACAATAAAGACTTTATCCTGGAAGAGAATAAAATTCTACATGTACCAGTGATTCCTTAAAGTTTTTTGATGTTCTTGTACTAACATTTTATTCATGGAAATTTCTTTTCTTATCTCTTTCTCATCCTGGTTAGTTTAATGGAAACCTAAAGCCCAATATATATTTTTAATAGTATAGCACATTATTTTCAAAGATCATACACTTATTTCTTAACTGAGTTTGAAACCATATTTAGAACTATTATTGAGAATTATCTATTGATATATAATGTGCTACAAAGCTCATTGCCAAGCCATTCTGGCATGATAACTCACTATTGAGCTATTGTTCTTAATTAATATTTTGTTCTTTTAACCCAAGACATTAAATATTTTATTTAGGAGGCATATATGAGTAGTGGTTAAGTCTATTTTCTACATCATAATTAAAGTCTTCAGTATACAATTGACTAATCATGGCATCCAGTCAGTTAATGAATTAATAACCTCGGTTCTCAAGCTAGCCATCATGTTTATCACAGATGGCTTCCTCTCTGAACATGCTCCTCCTCGCTGCTTGGACAACCTCTGGAGTGGTGTGGAGGTCACAATCCAGATATTTGTGATTTTTGTTTGTTTGTTTGTTTGTTTCTTACATTAGAGTATTTTAGATTTAAGCCATTCATTTGAGTGGTCACTATCTTGGGAATTAGGGTACTTTTACTTAAGCCTTTTTGATTTTTCTTTATTCTGTTTGTGTTCTAGAAGGTCTAGGCTTGCTCTATTTTTGTTTATAGTCAAGTGAAAGTTTTTCTGGATACATTTCTTAAATTTTGATAAGTTTCTTCTAAAATATTCCAATAAAAGATTATCATGTCCTGATTACAATAAGATTACTTCTCTTTCTTTTCTTCTCAGCCATAGATTCTGGTTTAACTTCCTAATTAAGGATATTGAGGAGTCTGGCAGTGGGGAATAATTAGCACAACAACATTAACAGTGTGGTAAAAAATATGAACAGACTTCTAAGAAAGCCATCTCCTACATGAAGACCTAAGCCACCTGCAGCTGGTCTACTATCTAAATACGTTAGAGTGAGGCAGGCACTGGAGTGATACCCTTGCCTTCAGCTTTACTCTGCTGAACTGGGGAGCCAGGAGAGCCTCATCCCTTCCTACTTTGCTTATTAACTCTATTCAATCTCACAGAGGTTGTTCTCTTGCATTGGTGCCCTCAATTCCTTCAATCTTATATCACTATCATCTTAGAAAATAAAAACTCCTTGTGGGACCCAGAGAAAGTACAGGCCAGTGGTAAGGACATGACCCTGCTCATCCCACACAGTCACAGATGTGCACTTAGTTATATAAGCAAGACTGGACAAGATGCAACACACCTGTGCACATCCATGCTGGTGTAGACATGTACCATTTTGCCCAAAACCCTATATAAGAAATAGGTCTGTATAATAAAGCTGCAGTTGTTCTTCTCCTGATGGTGACTCCACATGATTACTTCACTGTGGAAACGACAGCTGGTCTCTGACACTTGGCATAGTCAGCAGGATTATGTGAGTACCCCCACTACCCCTCTGGAGGAGCAGCCCTGGGAAGGCCACATGTGACCCACCACCTCCCTGTGGTTCCCAGTAATAGCCTATCTGATGACATGGACCCTGCCAAGAGATTGAGATGATGTATGTCTCCAGCCAGAAGAATTCCCGAAGACTTCAGAAGTGCCGGTGTCTCTGGAGTGGGGCTCGGCATGTGGAGGAGGTGGCCAGTGCGAGCAGAGCCCGCCGACCCCTCAATGCCATGGCAGCAGCCACTGTGCCCCTCAGTCCTGTGTATGGTTGTGGTGGAGACATCTGCCCAGGCCCACTTTCAGAAGGAAGTGATGCATCCAACCAGCTTCTGATCCAGGAGGCCTGGCCCCACCTACGTCCAGGCAGCATAAAGGGACCATGGTCCCCAGGAGGACTGAAATTGACTGAGATGCTGCAGATGTAGACTGCAGGAAGACAGGGCTGGGCTTGGAGGGAGGCCACCCCTGAAGCCGCCCCGTATTGAGCACACCCAGCAGCTGCCCGACACAGTGAAGAAGTGTCAGCAACAGCTCTGGGACACCATTGCCCCTGTGAGGAAAAGACAGAATGCCAGCCCAACAAAGTACTCTGATGGCAGCTTCACCTAAACCAAAGGTACAGCCTTTTACCTCCAAGAATGGCCAAGGGGATAGCCTGAGAAACACGTATGGCTGACTTTCTCCCAGACTAGGGATTCGGCTGGGGTACCAGGTTAACAGGAGAACCAGCTGACCTGAGGCCATGTGTGGAATTGACTATTTACTGCCCCCCCCCACATACACCCACACAATGTGCAACATGTCCTGGCACTAGTTGATATAGGAGTGGACAGAACCCTCCTCTTTGGCAACCGGAAAAATTTATGAGACCTAAGGCCGCCATAGAGGGTTATGGGGGCCCTCTCATTACGGTTTGATGTGCCCCAATGATTTTGGGAATCAAACTAAACATCTGCCTCCTAAGCAATATGATGTGTATATATCCCCCATAACTCAGTACATCCTGGGAATGAACATATTGCAGAAATTGACTGTATAAACAACTATCAGAGAATTCTTGCTACGTGTGTGTAGTAAAGACTATCACTAGAGAACATCACCATCATGCTCCCTTACAATTCCCCCAAACCACAAGAATTGTAATTGTATGGCAGTACAAGTTACCAGGGGGGCATAAGGAAATTGGACAAATTATATTAAAGCTAAAAGAGGCAAATGTAATTCACCCCCCTCATAGTTCATTCAACTCTCCCGTATGGCCAGTACAAAAACCTGACGGTACCTGACACACAACAGTGGACTACCAGGAGCTAAATAAAGTGATACAGCTCTTGCATGCAATGGTACTCAATATTTTAAAACTGATAGATCACCTGTCACATAAACTGGGACAGTTCCATTACAATGTAAACTTGGCAAATGCCTTTTTCTCCATTGACATTATCCCGAAAAGCCAAGGGATTTTGCTTTTACCTGGGGCAGGGCAGCAACGAACCTTTTTGATATTGCCCCAGAAATACCTGCATCGTCCCACCTTATGTCATGGTCTGATGGCACAGATTTAGCCTCCTGGCAGAAGCCTGAGGCTGTATGGTTGCGCCATGATATTAATAATATTATGCTAACCTCTGATTCTCTTGCAAAGTTAAAAGCAGCTGCATGCAGCTTCCCAGCCACTTTCCAGGAACGGGGGTGGACTGTCAAGAAGAACAAAGTTCAGGGACCTAGGTATTCTGTCAAATTCTTGAAATTGTCTAATTGGGCAAAACAAAGGTAATACCTGAAGCATGAAAATGGTCATACTTACAGTTGTATCTGGGTCTGTTGGGGTTTTGGCAAATGTTTATACCCCACTTAGCTATGTTTATATGCCCTTTACATTGTCTTATCCATAAGGGGGCAACTTGGGATTGGACCCCTGACATGGAAACTGCATTTATTGGCACCAAGAGAGGGTTGGCACAGGAACAAACTCTGCAGGTAGTAGACCCTGCCCTTCCTTTCCTGGTAACAGTCCAAGTGGATGACACAGGCTTTGGATGGGGGTTATGGCAGAAACAAGGCACCAGAAATACCCCGATTGGGTTTTTGTCACAGCTATGCAAAGGGACAGAGGCACGCTACTCCATCATTGAAGAACAGCCGCCATATATGCTGCCCTCTTAGCTTGTGAACCCATAACAGGTACTGGGTCACTGATGGTACAGACCACCTACCCTATTAAAGGCTGATTTCAGTCTTGAACTTGTGCCCCCTGGACAGAGGTAGCATAAACGCCCACTCTGACCACGTCGGACACATATTTAAAGCAACAAGCATGGTTTTCTAGTAGCTCTTTGTCTAAATAACTACTTACTCTGCTGGAGCCAGTACATTTCCAAGCAACAGCTCCCTTGGAACGCATGGAAGTGGGAAACACCCCCAAATCACTAAAAGGAAGGAAAAAACCCCAAGACCTGCAAAAGTGTGGTGTCAAACCCCACAAATGTGGGAGATGCTCCAAATCCCTATAAGAAAGGGAAAGCCCCGGTACCTACAAAAGTATGATATAGTGATGGCTCCTGTCACAAACAGATTCCCACGTGGGTGGCTGTAGTTTTACAGCCTGCCACAAAAACCTTTTGATATAAGACTGATGCCAGGTTCTCTAGCCAATGGGCTGAGCTCCGGGTGATCTGATTAATTCTCATAAAAAAACACACACACTTAGGTCATTACATGTCTGTACAAACAGCTGGGCAATCAATTGGGGGCTAACTTGTAGTTGCCCCAATGTGCAGCATAAGACTAGTTAATTGGGCATCACCTATCGTAGGGAAAGGGTATATGAAAGGACCTATAAAAATGGGGCCTCCAGGAAGGAGCTACTATACATCATGTTCTGGAGCATAGGCCTTTACAGGCCCCAATGATGATGCTGTCAATGCTTTAGCACAAGTTCAGGGTCTCCAACTACCCCTGGAGCCCTTGTCAGTAACACTGTGGCTCCATAAGAAGCTAGAACATATAAGCGCCCACACCACAGGGCTCGTGGAAATTGCCTCTTAGCCATGCTCAAGTGCAAAACACTCTACGGCAATGTCTTTGATGTGTAGAACACCACCCACAGCAGTGTAGGGTTCTTACAACCCTGGAACCAATTCCCCAAAGTACTCAACCTTTACAGAAATAACTGATTGACTATACTGAACCACTGCCAACAAGCTAAAATTTCTAATACATCGTAATGGCTATAAATATGGCTACGGGCTTAGGTTTCATTTATCCTGTAATACAGGCATTCAGGCCTTACAGGAGGACACACTTACAACCTGGTAAAACTCACTAGGCTCCTCCTGAAGATACACATTGACTATCCTTGCCTGTATGGCTAAAGGACTAATAGTCACCTGTTGCACCCTCTGTTGCTATTGTAGTCCTTAAGCCCAATGTAATGCTCTTGGGGTCAAGTTGCACACCACCATCCTGTAGGGGGTGGAGTGTGGGGCCCAGAGAAAGTACAGACCAGTGAGTGGTAAGGACATGACCTCAGCTCATCCCGCGAAGCCGCATATGCCCCCTTAGTTATATAAGCATGACTGGACAAAACACAACACGCCTGCACATGTCCACGCTGATCTGGGTGTGAGCCATTTTGCCCCAAACCCTATACAAAAACAAAAAAGCCAAAAAAAAAATAGGTCTGTAAAGTAAAGCTGCTGTTATTCTCCTAATGGAAACTCCATGTGCTTTCTTCTCTCTGGAGATCTCACCACCAAAACCTCCCCTACAACCACAGCTGGCCTCTGACACTCCTCTAAGGGTCTCTCCTCTGGATGGGTTCTCTCCTCATTTTAAGGATGGATGCAGTGTTTTCCCTAGTTTATTATTCCATTGGTCATTTTAGGGAATATAGATGCAATATAAGATGCAAACCATCTTATCTAGAAAATAACTATCCTCATATATTGACTCAAGTAACATAGTCCTGTGCTGTATTTTTCAGTGTTTAGAGAAACAAACATATATCAGATTATTTCTCACTGACCCTGTTTCATATAAAACAAGAGCACTGAAAAACATGTGGGATTTTTCAAAATATACATCTTTGTAGCAATGCCAATCATGGTTAGGGTTTACATCTCACAAATCGTATCAGCAGTTTGTTGAGGGTCTTGCTTGTTCTTACTACAGGGATATATTATCTGTTGTGCTGCTGCAACATAGATTTTTTCTCTTTTTCTTTGACCAGGACATGTTGTAGAATAGTGTATATAATACTCACACTGAAATCTTCCAACACACCCTTATTAGTTCAAATTCCCACTTACAACCTCCCTAACTAGGAAAAAGTGTTACTAAATATTGTAAATTAAAGTATGCTCTTTAAAACATGTATAGTATCTGCAACATAATAACAGGGAATCTTAGCATTTAGAATTTGGAAGAATTGCAACTGTTTTTTTAAAGGGAGTACTGAAAATGGATTTGAGTACCTAATAAATGAGTTCTGTATCCAGCTCCACACTGTTGTGAGCTAAATATAATGATTCAGGTGACTTTGTGTATTAGTTTGCTAGGGATGCCGTAACAACATCCCACAGACCAGGAGGCTTGAACAACAGGAAGAATGGTAGCCTGACTCCAGATTTAAATCGATGCTCTGTTGTTGTGTGGAATATCAATTGTGGAGGCAAAGGGATGCAGGGATACTTGCTAGAAGTCTATTCCAATAATACAGGCAAGTGACAGTGGCTTGGACCAGGGGAAGATAGTGAAGTTGAAATGGCCAGGTAGGTATTGAAGCCAAAATTTCCCAAGGAATTATTGAAGGGGAGAGACAGAGACAGAGAGACAGAGACAGAGAAAGAGAGACAGAGAGAGAGACAGAGAGAGAGAAGTCAAGAATGACTCCAGCAATTTGAGTCTAACCCATATCTAGCACTTGTCTGTCTTTGCATCGTTGCTCCCTGTTCTTGACCCTTTAGACTGTATTAAGTATGTTTTTTCACACCACCATTCAGTCGATCAGAGCTTCTCTGTACAACATTCCAATAGACAGCAATCCCCCCACTTCCTCTCCCTGTGGCTCTACTCCTGCCCTCCTCTGCTCTACCCACAGTTAACCCACCCTTATTGTGGTTGCTAGTTGAATAAGCAGGTCTAGATTAAAATACCAGCTTTGACAGTTAAACAGAATTTTTGATTTTTCTAGATTCCTTCTTTAGTAGGCTAGTGCACGAGGGTTACTAATGTTCAGCCCCACTCAAAGTAAGACTTATCAAGTCACTGCTGAGCTTGCTTCAATAAATAGCAGAAGGCTCTGGAAGTTTTAAAACCCTAGAATGTGTTTCTTAAAAAACATACATAAAGTTCCAGCTACTGAGACGACATCACTGGAAAATGTCATCAGGTAGCACTGAAACTTTTTGGAATGTGACAGAATTGCTAGTTTCTGATTCTGTGGAGTTCAATCATGATTTTCAGGTCCTATATGCAATTTTACAACAGTGATTTTTTTCCATTTTCAGGACATGCAGCAGTTACTGGTGAAGGGTAGAAGTGAGGAAAGGGGACGTTTTAGGGAAGCAGACTCTTGGGTACCATCCTCTAAAATCCAATTCACTATGTGCGGATTGCAACCCAGAAATAGCCTAGGAATCTGGGGTTTTAACATGCACTTCAGATGATATGGATGCAGTCATGCTCAGCCCATCCTTCAAGGAACACAACTTTGAGAACTGCAACTGAAGTTAACCACACGATGCCACAAAGCACTGTGGCACTAAATGCTTACCTATTAGACAATGCGGTGCCTACTCCAGCACAGAGCTGCATGCACTCCGTAAAGAATTGCTGCCTATTGCTTTTGGCTATAAGAATATTAAGAATGGTTTCTTCAGTGGCATTTTGTTTTTTCTACTGGTGACATATTCCTGGATATTTTTCTAATCCCAAATCCCCATTTTTGCTTATAGCAATACATAAACTGAATCTGAATATTTTCCCCAAGCTTACACTGTATTCCTTTACATAAAACTGCTTAGAAGAATGACTGTGGAAATTCTAAATCATCTGCCATTGCAGATTTCAAACCTGGCTGGGAAACCCTTCTGGAGGTTTGATATTGGTGATTCCCCGCCTCGCTTTGTAAGCAGACAAAACTGCATCTCAGGCAAAGGAGATAAAATTAGGAGTGGAAGGGAGAGGGGGCAGCCTGGGAAATTGGTCGAGGGCAATGGTCCCTGTTTATCCCTAAGGACCAGCTCTACTTTTGTTAGTTTTAGGTATCTCTAGTCCTAACTTGTGAAGTAAAAGTTAATAAAACTTTAGGGCTCAAGACTGCACACACTGCAGGAAGACATTTCCTTGCGCTCTGCTTCCCTTTCACTGCATGGAGAGCGGTGGCGCTCAGCTTTGACTCACTGAAATCACCTGGAGAGGGAATAATGCTGATGCCCCGGGTCCTTTCCCGGACTTGCTGATTGAGGGTAATGTTTTAGGGTAAGGCCTGAGCTTCAGGATTTTTCAGAGCTTTCTAAGCAATTCAAATGAACAGATAAGACTGCAAACCACAGCTCAATGTGGACCCCAGTATTCAACTTTCAGTTTACCACTAAAAGTCAGACCATTCCACATATTTTGAACCCAGCTCACTCCAGGTCTTCTAGTCTCCTATTGTTCTTTTCCTTTGTTCTCTCAAATATTCAAGTTTTCCTTTTATTAAAAAAATTCTCCTTATAGATTTTATACTTTTTCACCAGGTTTTGGTTGGTGATTTCTATTACTATTAGTCAGTCGCTCTCAGCTCTATGCCTCTTACATTCATGTTTTTGAGGATGTATAGCCTAACTATAATCATTGAAAATTTTCCCTGTTATTTTACCATCATTTTTCATTTTCATTTTCATTTTTTTTGTAATGATAAGTATCATACTTATTACCTCATTAGTTTTTCTCTAAAACTTTATTAGCAGTTTAATAACTTTCCCCCTAATCTCTCCTACTATTATTATTTTAAGTTCACTGTTCTCATATAGTTCAGATTTTTTTTCTCCTCTGGTCAGTAAAATGAGAGAACCGGTATCAATGCACATGGAGTGGGGGGATTCTTTAGTCTGCAACCTTCTGTTTGTCCCCAAAGCATCTCGGGTGTTTTCAAGTATCACTTAAAAAATAGAATGGCTATGCTTTTTAATATTTCATGCCACTCAAGGCTCACATGAAGAGCTACAAATTTTAAAATCCATTAAATCTGACACACAAAGAACCACTGATTGTGGAGGAAAAAAAATTTCAGCATTATAACTCAAGCCATGGGGGGTCTAGGGAGAAGGAGGGGTAGGGTCCATTGACTTAAATCCTTTCACCTTGATAGGGAAGCAGGCAGCATAAAATGTGAAAAGAAGGTGTGAGAGACTATTGAGAGGTAGATCCCCAAACTAGGGATCTGGTATCATGTGTATTTGGTTTAGTTCTTATGTTCTGATTTTGAGATTATTTCCATGTCCATTCTTGATGAGGCATCCTCAGAGGACCCTCCTCACTGGCTTTCCTGGGCTTCTTTCTCTGGTTAGGGGAATGGTGCCCAAAGGGCTCAGCTGCATTGCAGTTGGGAAGCCACATTAATTGGTTGGGACTAATGTTTGACCATCTGACACCAAATAGATTTGAGAAGTCACAATTATGAGAAGGGCAGCCGGTGTCTCCTCCAGACTCCGGGTTTTGGTTCCACTGGATAAAGCTCTCTGGAACTGAGGAGATGGTGGGGGGTCTACAGATTCTTGATCTATCACCCAAAGGGAAATCAGGATGCTGTTCTGAGGGAAGGTAGTGAACAGGGACCTGACATTCTTACTTATTCAGTCCCTAGGTCTAAGCCATAATCACAGCTATGTTTTTCTCCCAGAGAGCTAATGTGGAATTGCATCTCACATTTCATGCTGAAGGATAATATACTCTACCTCAATGGCCTTATTTTAGATCAGATTTATTGAGACTTTAACATATACCTGCCATGATTCTAACTGCAGTACATGGATTCTCCCATTTAGAGTTTCACAAGTTTTATTATTTCCATTTTCTCAAAAGAGAAACAGGTTCACAGAGACGTTTAGTAACCTATCCAAGATCACATGGCTCAGGCATTCTATTGTCACAGTCTGTGCTCCTAACTGCTTTTATTTCTTTGAAGATGTCAGTTTGTTACCCTCTATGATGAAGAATATTTTCACTGGATAAAGAATTTTGACCTTTTTATTTTCTTATTTCAGAATTGTTCCATGGTCTCATGGTCATTATTGTCCCTGGTGAAGTTTCAACCCTCATTCATTATCTTCATTCCTCTGTATGAACTGCATTTAATTTTTTTTCTATTTATCTTTAGCTTTCAGCATTTTGAGGAAAATTTTCTGTACTGTTGTTCCATTTGTATTTATCCTGTTGGAGGCTTACTGATCTTCATAGATCTGGAAAATAATCTCTAACAAATTTGAAAAAATTTTGACCAATATTCCTTCAAATATGTTTTATGTCAGATTATTCTCTCTTCTTTAGAATCTCATTAATATATAAATTATACATCTTGATATTCCATTAGTTACTAAATAACTATCCACTCCCCCCCAAATCCTCTTTCTCTGTGTTCTTTAGATCTGATCATTTCTATTGTTCTGTCTTCAAAATCACTTAATCTTTTTTTTTTTGCAATCTTCAATTGTTAAGCCTGATTAGTGAAATTTTTACTGCAAAGTTTGTATATTCTTTAATTTCCCTATTATCAAAATCTCTATTTTTTTCTTCATACTCCCCTATGTTCATTCTGCAAAGTAATTTTTACTTTAAGTTCTTAAACATATGTTTAATAGTTCTTTAAAATATTTGTCTGCTGATTCTAATATCTGTGTCACCTCAGGGTATAGTCCTACTGACTAAGCTTTCCTTGATAATTTTTTTTTAGTTCTGCTTCTTTGCATGTATAATAACACTTTGCTATACTTTGCAAACAATATCTTATACAGAGTTTGAATAATGTCATTGTCCTTCATAGTGCATTAAGATTTGTTCTGTCAAACAGTTAACTTACTGGAAGATCCTACTGATTCTCTGAGGTTTGGTTTAATTTGCATTAGGACTGGCCCCTTCTGGGTTTTAACTTGGCTGTGATAAGTGGTCCTTACTCCTTAGCCACAGACTTTGTGGGGCCTGAGGTGCTCAGCAAGTGTTTTCACCTTTGCTGGGCTGGAACTCTGACATCAGCCAGCACTGGACTACCTGTATATACTACCACCTTTCAGCTCACCTTGCAGCGCAGGAGCCTGCTGGATCTCAGAGTCTTTGCCTGTATGTGAGCATCCCAGCTCATGTCAGAGACCCACAGTCTATCCACAGGTACGCTCATGGTCTCCACAAGGCAGATCACCCTTCTCCGTACTCTATCCTGAAATTTCCAGCCACATCAGCAGCCCAGAACTTAGATTTTATATTCTAGCTCAGCAAGACCCAATCCTACACTTGTCTTCATTTCCCTTCTTGTTGGCAAGAAAGAACCCCTAGAAGACAGAGGTGATTGTAAAGCTCAGATTACGACTCTGATCCTAGTCTTCTGTTGCTTATTTTTAATGGTTTAAGAACAGTTGCTTTATATATTTTGTCAAATTTTAGAGTCGCTCTTATTGGAATGTTTACAGTTATATTATGGCTGGAGGCAGAAGGTAAACAATATGTTCACTTTTCTAATGACTTTAAATATTTACTTGCCAGGTTTGTGAAATATTTCTAAATATGCATGTTTTGGATCTTTCATCTCTCTGGCTATCAGAGGAAGACATTCTGGAAGAGGTTAGATCGGTTAACTAATAAATCACATTTATTGATACTTGGGGTTCATTACTGAGTGCATTGATTCATTCTTTCAGTGAGTATTTACTGAACACTTGCTATGTGTTGCCAATTCTGTTAATGATATTTTCCCCTAAGTATCTTTAAACTGTTTATTTTTAACACATCTATTTAAATATACCATGGAACTTATACTATTCAGACATAGGTACTCTGATGTTCTTTTAAAATTTTTATTTGTTCTGCCATCACAAGCATGTGTAGAAGAGAGAAAAGCATACCTGAGTGCTATGATTAGAGATTCCAAGAAGAAAAATCGGTATGAGTTTGCTTCTCAGAGGAGAATTTTGTAATAGACATATAAATGTAGAGATTCAAACAAAACCTAGTGGTCCAAACAATATCATTACCCAGTCATTCTCCCTCACATCGCCCTACTTTAATCCTCTGCATAGTGCTTATGGCTGACATTTGATATTTTTTATTAGTCTAATTGCATATAGTCTGCCTCCTACCATTAAAATATTAACTCTGTAACAGGAAGAAATTTGTGCTGTTAACTTCTCTGTTCTCAGCATTTAGGACAGTGCCTAAGACACAGAAGGAAGTCAGTAAATACTAGCACAAGAAATGAATGAAGGAATGAATGAATATCTTCCTGCCATAGAAGATAGAACATGAGCATAATCACATATGTAGAATACAGTTTATTGTTATCATATAGGAGTAACTTTAATAGACCATTGGCTCTGAGACTGAATTACTATTTAAAGGAAAGGCACATATTCTAAAAACAATATTATCTAGAGGGGAAATAGCTTTTCCCAGCATCAAACTGGCATACAATTAATAATGTTATACTCCATGACATCATGGTTAAAACCACTGGTTCAGGGCTGGGACGTGGCTCGGTGGTAGAGGGCTCACCCAGTATACATAAGGCCCTGGATTCAATATCCAGCACCGAATGAACAACAACACTGGTTCAGGAACCAGACTTTGATTTACAATCCTGGTTTTAATACTTACTGGCTGTATTCCTTGGAGAAATTATTTAACCTCTGTGTACCTCAATGTTATATAACAATATTAGTGCTTACTTCATAGGCTTGTGCTGAGGGTCTAACAAGCAAATAAATTTAAATACATAGAACAGTGTCTCACATATAGTAAACATTTGTCCTCCTCTGTATCCTTTTCCTTATTATCATTATTACTCCAGTTAACTCTTTCAGTTTCATTGATGTATATTTGGTAGTCATTTTATCTTGAAGAAAATCTCAGAAAGTTAAATTGTTTTTTCCAAGAGATGGCTTTATTATTGATATTGACTGTTTTGCATCTGTTTCAGTTTTTGCTGAGTTATGAACTATGAAATAGATTTAAGGACCTCTGGTTTTCATTGAACTATGACTAGATAAACTTTTCCTCTGCCCTGCATTCACTTAGGCCTGAAATCATCCCTCTGTAGAAGAAGGATATTATTTCATACAAACTTATGTCTTTGTCAAGTCTTTTGATTTTCATTTGGGGATGAGGATCCCATCCTCATCTAGATGAGGGTTGGAAAATGGATCTATGCATCTAGCTGCACCTAAGTAGCAACCAGAATCTCTATATTCCTGATTCCTGTGTCAGGGGATATAAAGAAACTCTACCTCTATCAAAGTTCAGAGGAGGATTGCTGAAGAAACATCCATTCATTTCGTGCATCCATTCTGAAGTCCATCCCTGAGTATCCTATTAATCTGTGGCACATCGTATTAATCCCGTTATTTTCCTTTAACGAGTTATGCTTTTATATATATATATATATATATTTTTTTTTTTTTTTTTGCGGTACCGGGGATTGAACCCAGGGGCGTTCTACCTCCGTGCTACGCCCCCGGCCTTATTTTTTATA
>PVJS01019444.1:17095-33904 GCA_004027185.1 Glis glis | reverse complement strand
GTAATGCTAGGCTATTCATCACAATCTTGACACTTTTTATTCTATTACTGATGAAGACCACTTTGTGATTTTGCTTAAGAAAACTAGACTTTGATGAACGTCATATACAGAAGTACTGCGAATCTAGACCCCTTCTGTCTACAAATGCAACTCCCTTCTGCAAACTTCAGGAACAAGTAGTTAAGGTGCCATGAAATGTTTACTTTCCAACCTGAATTTATTACTTGAGTCCTTTAGCTTATGAATTATGAGTTCTGTACAAATCACACTGCCTGTCAACATTCACACATAAACCTTCTCGTTTTGACAATTAATCTTAAAAATGTCCCCATAGAGTCTGAGAGGGGAAAGCCTAATTTGGAGGCATATAATAAATGTCCGCTTCCATCACAGAATAGATGCTTCTCGGGTTCAATTAACCTTTGAATGATTCCCTTTCTAAGTGGAAAGTAATTCTCCTCGGTGTCCTTGTCATCCGTGGACTGGAAATCTCTCTGATGGCAGATGAGTAATCGCTTCCGTGACCCCAGAAGGAATCTTCCTTCCAGTTCCCTCATGCACTCTCTGAGCAGCGGTGGATTGATAGAGGGGCCACAATCTCCAGCCCTGAGCACTAAATCAATCCTGCTGCCACCCCCCTCCCCGCACTTCTCATCCTCGGTCTATCTCTTCTCCATTTTTCTTTCCTCTTTCCAGCTCGTTTTTTTCTTAACCCATGATACTCTCCGGGTTGTTTGAATTTTTACAACCTACCAGATAAAACTCCCTGGTGCTCCTCAGAGCTTCCTTAAAGCCGAACCTGGACCGACGGCTTCTAACACCAATATTCCAAAAGACGATCGTGGGGGATACGGTTACGTTTGTTCAACAGCCCTACCAAGTTTTGCTACCAAACATGTGGGCTGATTCAGCAACTTGACCCCAAACCGGGCGTCTGGACGCAAACACCCAGAGACGACACCAACCGGAAAGATCCGACGCGAGCCCGCGGCCTGAAACGGGACACCAGGGATGACAGAGCAATGCAGGGCGCAGGGACTCCCCCGGGATCCGGGATCCGGGAGGCGCTGGGGTCCACCGGGGCGGTCGGGGGCGGCTCTGCTCGGCGGGCTGCGTCCGGCTGCTGCACCCCCGAGGTCCCCGCGGGTCCCGGCTGCAGGGACCCGCCGCGGGGGCTGCGATCGCGACCGCCCAGGGCGGGGTGGCCAACGGCGGGCAGGGCCGCGCGGGCCGCAACAGGTGCGCCGTCCCCGGCGGACCCGCCCTCCCGCGCCCGGCCGCGCCTTTACCTGCAGCGGCGGCGAGTCCGCGAGCCAGGCCCGGGTCGCCCGAGACGCCGGGCACGGGGACGGGGCGGGGACGGCGACGGCGACGGCGCGGACAGCGACCCCTGAGTCGGCGCGCGGGTCCCGCGGGGCGGGGGGCGCGAGCCAGACCCACCAGGCCTCGGGGCAGTGTCGTCAGCCGGCGACCCGGCCGCCACCGCGCTCGCCTGGCCCGCGCTTGCTCGCGGCGGCGGCTTTTGGTCCCTCCGGCTCGCCGTCGCCGAGGCCACGCCCCCCGCCTGGTCGCCAGGGCAACCGGAGCGACGCCGGCCGCGGAGGAGAGGCTTTGGCAACGCGGCGGCGCCGGGGCTCGGCCCGAGGGGCCTGGGAGCAGAGAGCATGGAGCCCCAGAGTAAGGGGGCGCGCCGGGGCGGGGCCGAGGGGGTCTGTCCTCTCGGACCGGGGACCCAGAGCTCGGGGTGCGGGCCTTCCGAGCGCCCGCCCGCGCCGTCCCACGCGGTACGACTGTTACCACCACTGTCTGTATTTCGGTTGGGTACTCTGGTTTATTAATTGTAAAAAGCCAGGCCGGGGTGGTGGCGCACGCCTGTAATCCCCGGACTTGGGAGGCTGAGAGTGGAGGATCGCAGGTTCGAGGCCTGCCTCAGCAACTTCGTGAGAGCCTGTTTCAAAACAACAACAACCAAAAAAAAAAAAAACCCAAAATAAAAACGGAGTGGGCGTGGCGGTGCACGCCTGGAATCCTAGTACTTGGGAGGCTGAGACAAGGGGATCGCAGGTTCGAAGCCAACCTCAGCAATTTAGGGAGACTCTCAGGAACCCAGCGAGACCCTGTTCCAAAACAAAAAATAAAAAAAGGGCTAGGGTGTAACTCGGAAGTAGAATGCCCCTCGGTTCAATTTCTAGTCTCCCCTCCCCCAAAGTTGTAAATAGCCTATCCTGCTTCCGAAATGCCAGCAATTGAGAGTGCAAGAGGCTGGGTCCTGTGTTTATGACGGACCCCATCTTCCCCCGACCCCCCATCAGTCAGTTATATAAAGGAAAGGGGGGAGAAAGAGCTTTTTCCAAGCATATTTAATTTATTAAGGTTCTATGAGATAAGACACGCAAAACACTTTTACGATTTCTTTCTTTTTCTGCTTCCCTACATTTTTTTTTTGTTTTTGTTTTTTGATGTCCGGCCAAAGGTGCGCAGCTTACAGTTACCAGATCTAAGAGGAGCATTCCCCAGCCTTCCCAGGACTTTGTCCTAGGCCTTTCTTTCCTCATCTCTGCCCAAGCAGTTTTATTGCCCCCTTTGTTCTTAAAATAAGGAGTGTTTTATACCAAGACTAAAAAGGCCTAAACCTTTAAAGAAGAATGCAGTTTGACTTTCAAATCCAAGTCCTCTTTTCTTGCACAATTTCAGAAAAAAGTACTCAGACCAAATCCAAGTGCCGCTGGGGGAAATGCTGGCATTTATTTATTTATTTATTTATTTATTTATTCATTTATTTTTGTGGCCCTAGGGTTTGAACCCAGAAGCATTCTACCTCTGAGCTACACCCCCAGACCTTTTTATTTTATTTTTTTTGTTTTGAAACAGGGTCTCACTAAGTTGCTGAGAGTCTCACTACACTGTTGAGGCTGTCCTTGAACCTGAGATCCTCCTGTTTCGGCCTCTCACGAACTGGGATTACAGGTGTGCACATTTATAAGGGTCATTCATTTCCAACAAGAAGTTCTAAAGACTTTCTTTATACTTGTTTGCTGAAAAGGGCATGTACAATTTGGAGTTACAGTTGCTTGGACTGAGAGGATTTTTGTACAGTATTCCTTATTTTCATTTACAACTCTTTGGCTTCTACATTGTATCTAGCCTTTTGAAAGAAACTTAGCATGAGACAATATTAACATTTTTTGTGTTACCTCAAACTGATGCCAGGCTGTGTTATATTCTCTCCACAGAGAAGAACTGATTTGAAATGAAATATAGCTTTTCAAAAGACCAGCTTTATTTCTTCATGTTTATGACATTGTTCCGAGGTGTAAACTATACATTTCAAAATCATCGGTGCTCCCTGTCATTCTCCACACATTCATTCGTAGTCCCTAATAGGTCGTTGCTCTGTTCTAGGGAGTAGGGATTGACTTAGGAAAAGGACAGTGCCAGTTTGGCCATCCCAGGAAAACTAAGCAGATACTTGCTCAAAAAGTACGGAAACCTCCCTGAGGTCTGAGACTAGAGGAGATGGACAGGAAGCCTCCTGCAGAGTGACCTGGACAAGAATGAGGGAAAGGGATTCCAGGCAGAGGAAAGCCCTTGAGCACTGGCCCTAGACCTGGGAGAGCAGCTGGGGTGGGAGGCTCAGAGAAGGAAGATTAGGAGAGCTGTAGGTAATGAGAGGGAGAGAAGAGAATGAGGGAAAAAAAGGGTGTGGGAGGGTGAGGCTGGAAAAGATCAGGGCCAGATCAGGAAGGCTTTGTAAAACTGCCAGAAATTTGCTGGGCATGGTGGTGCACACTTGTAATCCCAGTACTTGGGAGGCTGAGGCCCGAGGATCCGGGTTTGCGGCCAGCTTCAGCTACTTAGTGAGACCCTCCGCAACTTAGTGAGACCCTGTTTCAAAAAAAAAATAGGGCTGGAGGTGTAGCTCGAAGGTAGAATGTCCCTGGGTTCAATCCCAGTACCACCAAAAAAAAAAAAAAAACTGCAAGAAATGTTTTACATATGGGAAGTAAACATTAGTATCTCCTCTCATTGGATTTTGAGGTGGAACATATTTAAATCATTTATACCTGGGGGAAAAACTAGATTTATTCATTGACATATATTCTTAAATGCTTTTATTTATCTAATTTTGAATAATTCAAATGATCACCATTTACCAAAAAAAAAAAAAAAAAAGAAAGAAATTCTCTCACAGTCTACTAAGCACCATTTTGGATAAATGTTTACTAGGTCATTCATGGTTAGTAAATTATTTAAAAGGACGAGATGAAGTCATCTCTAAGGTCCCTTTAAACTTCAAGATTTACATGCAACTAGATTCTACCTGAAACTGGAGTTATTTCATTCTCTCAAATACTAGCAAGTATTACAATTATACTCCAGTCACTTACTGACATATTGTTATACCAGTCTTATGGAACATATTTTAACCCTGGTGTTTACATGGTGCTTTTGTTATTGAGAGCTAAGAGTAGTTGAATGCAGCATCAGGAAATTGATTAAGAGGAAGGATCCTTCTTAATTGCTTTTTTTTTTTTTGTGGTACCGGGGATTGAACCCAGGGGCGTTTTACCTCCGCGCTACACCCCTGGCCCTATTTTTTTATACTTTATTTTGAAACTGGGTCTCACGAAGTTGCGGAGGGCCTCACTAGGTAGAGTGAGAGAGAGAGAGAGAGAGAGAGAGAGAGCACGCTGAGGCTGGCCATGAACCCGGATCCTCCGGTCTCAGCCTCCCAAAGTACTGGGATTACAAGCGTGCGCCACCACGCCCGGCTTCTTAATTGCTTTTAAGGATTAAACATACAGCTAAGGACAACACCAAAGAACTACTAGAAACAACCCTCAGTCGTTTCCTTTCTGGTTACACGCACTTCATTTTCTATTACTTTTAGGAATGACCTTTGTTAACCAAGTCATTAAAATCCAATAAACATAAACTCTTCAAGCCCCACAGCTGGATCATACTCTGGCAATAAGCAAAGTATGACAGGGGCCACCGCTGTTTTGCAGAATAATAATAAGTCAGCGAGCCTAGACACTATTCCTCAGGGAAGGGGCAAGTTAAATAAGTTCACAGCCTTGGGCCGTTCAGAGTGGTTTGGGCTCTTGGCTTGCACAATTACATATTTAGTTATTTTCCTCCTAAACTAAGTTCACGATTGGAAAGATAACCCATGTATAAAATAGCATAGAAAATGTACATTAAATCCATTTGTTTATTTGCTTTTTAAAAGAAATATTTACAAGCCGGGTGTGGTAGCGCATGCTTGTAATCCCAGTACTTGAGAGGCTGAGACAGGAGGATCACAGGTTCGCAGCCAGCCTCAGCTACTTAGTGAGGCCTCCGCAACTTAGTGAGACCCCCACAACTTAGTGAGACCCTGTCTCAAAATAAATAATAAAAAAAATAGGGCTGGGGGTGTAGCTCGGAGGTAGTATGCCCCTGGGTTCAATCCCCAGTACCGCAAAAAAAAAAAGAAATATTTACGATCAACAGTATCAGCTGTTCCCTAATTTCTTAGTGAGTGACAGTACCAAGGCTTTGAGGTCCTTTATTCCAAATCTAAACACAATCTGAGTAAATAGACGAACCCAAGGAAACATACAATCTGCGTAACAGATCCGCGTTTATCAAGTCAAGGTGAGTGCCCTGAGCTGGGTATGGTGGTGCCTGCCTGTAATTCCAGCTACTCTGGAGGCTGAGGCAGGAGGATTGCAGATTTGAGGCTAGCCTCTGCAACCTAGAAAGACCCTGTTTAAAAAAAAAAAAAAATATATATATATATATATATGAGAAGTGGTAGAGTGTCCCTGGGTTCAATCCCAATGCTGAAAAGAAAAAAAAAAGGTAAATGATCCCTAAACTCTCCGGGTCAATTACAAATATGATATTTTGATCCAGGCAGAAGTTTCCTACAACATATTAGTGTTTTAAAAGAAATGCTAAGCCTGGCACACCTGTAATTTCACTATCCCACTACTCAAGAAGCCGAGACAGGAGGATCTCAGCTTCTAGAACAGCTTGAGTACCTTAGCGAGAGCCTATCTCAAAATAAAAAAAATACAATAGGGTTGGGGGTGCAGCTCAGTAGTAGAGTGCCCCTGGGTACCCCCCGCACATACACACCCATAAATAAATGCTAAGCAGAGGTCTAAATGATTCCAGTGACTAAGGGGCTGAGGCAGACACTTACAGGAGTGGATTTCTTGCCTCAAACCTGTTTCTCCACTGCCTTCCCGTTGACTCCGGGCTGAAATCTGAGTCATCCTTACTAACTCCTCTGGTTCACTCACACCCCTCACACCCGCCCCTTCCACAGCACGGCTGCTTTTCCCGCCTCTCAGGTGTACCCTGAAAGTGCTCCTTCTCCCCTTCCCTACTGGCACTAGTGGGACCCCAAGCCACCCCTTCACTTAGACCATGGCTGCAGGCTCTGTGGATTGCTGCATTACCCCTGCCCTGCCCCCACCTGTGCTCCTCCTGGAAGCCAGAGTAACCTTCCCCAAATTTAGGTCAAGCCCTGTCACTCCCCTGCCCGGAGCCCTTGAAATTCTTATCCTGCTGGAGCTGCCTCATCTAACTTTTGGATCTTAGATAAATTATACTTCGTACAGTCCCTCATCCATACCAGCCTCCTTTCAGGACTGTGACTCTTCCTACAAGCCTTTACTTCCTGCTCTGGTAGGTGTGACTCCTACAATCCTTAGTCTTTGCTTTTCCTTGAGTCTTCTGTGAGTCCCTGAAGTAGGCAGAGCCTCTCCCTGAGGTGTGTCCTATCTCTGGGCTTCTCTTTCTCTTGCAATAACAGTAGAAATTTTCAATATATTGTTCGCCCAGAGACCCAAATATAATATTTTACCATATCTCTCTGACCCTCTATACACACACACACACACACACACACACACACACACACACACATTTTTTTTTATTCTTAATCTTTTTTTCTTTTTCTTTTGGTACTAGGGATTGAACTCAAGGGCATTCTACCTCTGAACCACACCCTAGCCCTTTTTATTTTATTTTTATTCTTTTATTGGTACATTATAATTATACATCATGGATTTGAAGTGATACCTAAAGACATGTACACATCACTTGGTGTATCCCACCCGCCTCCACATCCCACTCTACTCCCCCTTCCTCCCTCCCTTTTAATGTTTTATTTTGAAACAGGGTCTAAGTTGCTGAGGCTAGCCTTGAACCTGGGATCCTCCTGTCTCAGCCTCCCAAGTACTGGGATTACAGGTGTGCACAACCACACCTGGCTTATTCTGAATCTTTTAATAGTAGGTTGAGGACAAGATGCCCTTTGCTCCTAAATACTTCAATGAGTGCTGAAATACAGCTCATAGTCTCGACGTAATTACCAAAACCAGGAATGTAATGTTGATTTCTCATTATTATCTACTCTAGTCACTCACATTTAACTAATTTCCCACCAATGGGAAAATTTATAATTTTTTTCTAGTCCAAAATTCAATCCAAAGTTACACTGTATTTCATTGTCACTTTAAACATCTCCTTTAATCTGTAATAGCAGCACCAGTCTCCCCTTGTCCTTCATCACCTTGCCTTTTTTTTGGGAACTGGGGATTGAACCCAGGGGTGCTGTACCACTGAGGTACACCGCCAGCACCCCTCTCCTCTTTAAAAAAAAATTGGAACAGTTTCTTGTTAAGTTGTCCAGGCTGGCCTCAAACTTGCGATCCTCCCACCTCAGCCTCTGGATTAGCTGGGATTGCACCACCACACCTTTCTTGTGCTTCTCTCTTCATAGCAATAAGTACAGTTTGTAAATATTTTGTTATTTTTTAAAATCTACTTCCTCCAGCAGACTGTGGAGTGGTGGGAAAGGGCAGGGACCCTGTCTGCCCATTTATCCTTTTGTTCCTGTACCTAATAGGGGGTATGCTTATGCCCTAAACATTTACTGAATGAATGGAATTGCTGTTAACAGCTGGATGTCTCGTTTTATTTCCATAAGAGCATTGTGGTGTACTTAAAAAAAGACATCCGTATCACTCGACAACAGAAGGGGCTGTGCGCCAAAGAAATTTAAAGTGTCCTTGAGGAGTAAGCTTTGGGCAGAGTTCATTTAGGTGCTTATAAATGTTAGCTCAATTACAAATACAGTGTGCCATTTTCTTTTCTAAATGAGATGTTTAAGGGTCTCATTTTATCCAGCGAGATTAAGAAAATAGGGAATTTTATTTTAACTTAATTTTTTGGACCAAGGGGCCACTAGGTTATAAGACCTTATAAATCCGTGCATGGAGTACCTGCTCATTAATTATCTGGGAGGCTGGTAAGGATTTTAAAATAATTTCATACCCAAGCCCAGGAATCATTTAACAAATCCATGTAGCATTTTTTTCTCAAGTATTCTTAATTCTATCAATTAGGTTATAATTCACTTCTTATTAAGAAATAAATGCTTATGTAAATCAAGCTTAAAACTTTTTAAAAAAGCAATTTCAAAGCAGCACCTTTTAAACAGCCCAATTTTTAAATCCCCATAAAACTTAAAAGTTGTCGCGGTCCTGACCTCTGATGCTCAGTAGCCACAGGAAGGGATAAAACGAGCCGATGGTGGAAGCAGCGGGTCCCGGGAAGCGCCGCTTCCCCAGCCTTCTCCCCAGGCCGCCTCTACGCCTGCTGACTTGGCACTACTTCATCTAAGATGGCAAAGGAAGCGCTGTTCCAACCTGTCTGATCGGAACCAGCCAACCAGATTCAAGGAGGGGCTCCTGCCTACCAGGACCTGCAGGAAGACCTGGATGACTCATGGCATTCAGAGGTGGTGAGACTCACCAAGTAAACAACTCACAGGCGGCCGGTGCCCATGTCTGCTCTCAGGGCCCAGCACAAGTTGCGGGCAAAGCTGCAGGGCTGTCTCCTCTCAGGGAACTTCTCTGCTGGGCTTGCCTTTCTCAAACTTAGGGGCGGTCTTCCTAGCTGTGTCCCCGCCCCCTTCCAGGTGTTGAGGGCCCCTCCCCAGGCTTCTCATCTGCCTCTGGCCTCCTGGCTTGTGCCTGGAATGCACCGTCCATCCGCCTGCCTATTCGTTCTGTGCAACCTGGCCTGGACTTCAGCATCTCTGAGAACCCTGGTGCTTCTGTCTACCCTCCCCTTTCCCAAACAGGAAACAGTTTCTCCTTCCTTGGTGCCATGACTGCATTTCATTAATACAGTTGTTATTCTAACATACTGTAATCGATATGTATGCTCAGATCTCCCATGGGAAATTTCCTTGAGACATTAAATAAATGCTCATTTAGGTGGATAAGAGCTCCATCTTTTTTTTTTTTTTTTTTTTTTGCGGTACCGGGGATTGAACGCAGGGGCGTTCTACCTCCGCGCTACGCCCCCGGCCCTATTTTTTATCCTTTATTTTGAAACCGGGTCTCACGAAGTTGCGGAGGGCCTCACTAAGGAGAGAGAGAGAGAAAGAGAAAGAGAGAGAGAGAGAGAGAGAGAGAGAGAGAAAGAGCTGAGGCTGGCCGCGAACCCGGATCCTCCGGTCTTCACCTCCCAAAGTACTGGGATTACAAGTGTGCACCATGATGCCCGGCGAGCTCCGTCTTTTTGACTCAGTGAATCCCCCTATTCACATTATCACATGGAAATCAATCATAGAATTTTAGATTTTAAAGACAAGATCCTAGCCAGGCGTGGTGGCGCATGCTTGTCATCCCAGTACTTGGGAGGCTGAGACAGGAGGATCACCAGTTCGCCGCCAGCCTCAGCTACTTAGTGAGACCCTCCACAACTTAGTGAGACCCTGTTCAAAATAAAGAATAAAAAAATAGGGCTGGGGATGTAGTTGGGAGGTAGAATGCCCCTGGGTTCAATCCCCGGTACCGCAAAATAAATAAATAAATAAATAAATAAATAATAAAGACAAGATCCTACAGATCTTGTTTACTTGAGAGAAACAAATAGGTTAATTAGCTTAATCAGGATTGCGTAAGTACCTTAGTTCTTGAGTAAACTAATTCACCCCAAGTTGAGAATAGTGTTGATGATTGAGTATATTATTCCTCTGTTTAATTGAAGTATATAGATACAGTAGAATAGACTTTTCTTTTGGTCCTGGGGATTGAATCCAATGGCATTCTACCTTCAAGCTGTACTCCCAGCCCTTTTTACCTTTTTTTTGAAACAAGGTTTCACTAGGTTGCTGAGTCTCACCATGTTGCTGAGGCTGTCCTCGAAGCTGTGATCCTCCTATCTCAACTTCCCAAGTAATAGGATTATAGGCATCTGCCACCAGGCCCGGCTAGACAAATCTTAAGTGTATAATTTGATGAATATTTGAGAATTGGACACATCCATGTTATCACCACCCAGATAAAGATAATGAAAATTCCTCGTACCCCGGAAACCCCACGCCTTCCCAGTAACAGCTAGGGGGATTTCTGTCACAATGGATTCATTTCATCTCCTTTTGAACTTTATCTGAACAGAGTGATATAGTGTGTACTTTTTAACCTTCATCTTCTTTTGCTTAACATTTTGTAATAGGGACTTAGGAATGCTGCCTTTGCTAAAAGCAGCGACTCTTAGGCCTGCAGATGCTGGGTGGGTAGCTGACAGCAGGATACGGCTCGGCCTCTCTGCCTTCATTTTGTCTCTGTCCCATTTATTACCTTAAACTTTGTGACCTGCTCAGCTCTGCATGTAGGCATGTTAATCATTTAAGGAGTGTTCATCTAAAAACTAGTAATGCAAGGTCTGTTAGCCCTAAATTTACCTGACTTATCTCAGCCACCTTCAATCCTGAGGCAAGATTTGTAGCATCGTGTTTCAGACCCCCGGATTGGCTCCTGGAAGTCTTCAGTCATTGCCCTATAAAGTAGAGCCCCATGAGCGCATCACCCCGTGATGAGCCGGCCCCTGAGCAGGAGCAGCCCCTCATGGGAACTAAATTGCCCGCTTCCAGGATCCCAGGTCTGATGGACAAACATTCCGAGCAATGAGTGGAAATTGCCCCTTCATTGATAAGGACTTGTCCAGAGCCACCTCGCAGAACCAGCACAGAACATGAGCAGCCAGACCACGGTTGGACCAAGACTGTGTAATTTTGCATACCTCTTGCCACCTGCCTCTATTTTTCCTCTGTTTAACCCTAGAGCTCCTGTGAGCGCTCCAAAGACAGGCCTGAGAGCGGGGCCTCGCGTCCCCTTCCCAAGACGGCCATATAGAGTAAAGTTCCTTTCCTGCTTCTCACCGTGCCCTTTTCTGCTTGGTGTCTGGGGAGAGTGACCAGACCTGGTTTGTTGGGACCCCCGGAGTCAGGCCTGTGAGATTCGACCGGGCTGTTACCTAGAGCAGTTGTTTATCGTTCTTCATTGTTATGCAGCGTCCCGTCGTATGCATAGTCCACAGTCGGGGGCTATTGCTGTGAATATTCTCACGCGTGTCTTTTGGTGCACATATGTGTGTGTTTCTGCTGTGTAAACAGCTAGGAGTGGAATGCCCCGCTGAGCGGAGTAGACTGCCTGCTGAGTCATGTTCAGCTTCTGTAGAAGGTGCCAGAGTCTCCTCGTGGTCCTACCAGCAGCGCAGGGGAGAGTTCAGTAGCTCTACCTCCTTGCCAGTGCGTGGATTTTTTTGCTCCTTCTAAATTTAGCTAGTTTAACGCAAACACAGAAGTCTATCATTGTGACTTAACTCATTTCCTCAATGACTAATGATATTACATATTTTTCCATATATTGTTGTAGGCTGTTGAATATCCTTTCGTGAAGTGCCTGTTGAAGTCTTTCACTCCTATTTCCGTTTGGTTATCTGTCGTGCAAAACCTGGGATTTTAATAAAGGTTTGCTATTTCAAGCCACTGAGTTTTGGGGTTCACAGCATTGGAATCTGGTACCCTCCTGCATCTTCCTGTGGAACCTGGCCCTTCTGGGTCCAGCCCACACTGATCTCTCCCATCTATGATTCCTTTTATACACTGTTTTATTTTTACTCTTTCTAGACTTAATTATTTTGCATTTTAGATAAGTAGTACAGTTACCTGTTTAAAAAATCAAAAATTATAAAAGAGTATATAGCGAAAAAGTCTCATTTTTGCAAAGCTGCCACCTAGATCTGGTCCTATAAGCAACCACGATTATTAGTTTCTGGTATAGCATTTCAGAGATAGTTTAAACATTATATAAACAAATTATGTATACTTCATTCCATTATTGGTTCTGGATTTTGCTTTTTTTTTTTTTTTACCTGATGTTCTCTTTTGGAGAGCTTCCTGTTTAGTACATAATGAGTTTTCTCATTTTTTTTAAATAACTGTATGGTATTTTATTGTATAAATTTATATTTTATTTAACCAGCCCACGACTGATGGAGATTCATTTTGTTTCCAATTGCTATTGAAATAGGCTGAATAAAAGATGTCTACATCCTCAGGGCACAGTGGTGCACACCTGCAATCCCAGCTACTGGGGAGGTTGAGGCAGGAGGATTGCAGGTTTGAAGCCAGCCTGGGCAACTTATCGAGACCCTTTCTCAAAATAAAATTTAAAAGAGAGATGGGATAGAGCTCAGTGGTAGAGTGCTTGCCTACCATCCTTGAAGCCCTAGGTTCAGTCCCCAGCACCTCAAAAAAAAAAAGAGTAAATAAATGTCTATGTGTGGACTCGCACTGTCCAAGGTAGTGCTAGTTTTTAGAATTGTTAAATCACCTTGTGTTAGTCAGCGTTCTGTCACTATAGCAAAACACCTGAGAGAAAGGGCTTATTTTGGTTTATGGTTTTTTGGTTTGGGTTTATGGTCCCTGGTTGGGAGCAGTTGCTTTTAGGCCTCTGGCAGGGTGCTCAGGCTGGCAGGGTTGGGGGCCAGGGAACAAAAGAGGAGGAGGAGGAGGGGTTGGGGTCTCACTGCCTCCCAAGGGCACACCCCAAATGACCTAAGGCCCTCCACCGGTCCCACCTTCTAAAGGTTCCACCCCCCCCACTAGTGCCACCCTGGGGACCACGCCCTTAACACGTGGGCCTTTGGGGGACACTCAGCATTCAAACTACGGTAACCCTGCACAGAGGGTTTCCAGTTTACACTTGAAGCAACAATATACATTATACATGAGTACCTCTTTTCCCACAGCCTCCTCAACACAGTGTGTTATCAGACGTTCAGATTTTTACCATTCTGCTAGTGGAAAATCCCACTTTTTTTTTTTTTTTTACTGGGGATTAAACTCAGAGGCATTCTACCTCCAAGCTACACCCCCAACCCTTTTTCTTTCTTATTTGGAAACAAGATCTTGCTACATTGTTGAGGGTCTCCCTAAGTCGCTGAGTCTGGCCTCAACTCTGCCATTCTCCTGTGTCAGCCTCCCAAGTTCTGGGATTACAGGTGTGCACCACCATGCCTGGCAAATCCTAGTTTCTTTGAACAACCCAATTATTAATACATTTTCTTCATCTGCACTACATGTTTAGAATCTCCTTCAAAGCTAGAGCTAGGTCCTTACTCTGTTCTATATTGTTCACTTCTTGTCCTTCCTGACACAGAATGGGTTCTCGGCATACAATGAAAAAAGGAAGTAATATATCCAAAGGCATCTATGCCACAACAGTTAGTGGGTAGGAAATGTTTAGAACACATTCCTGTCTGTGAAAATCCAATGTTTTGGACTAAATGTCTTAATCACAGTCATTGATTAGGGAAGACTGGAGAAACATCCTGGATGTTGCCTGGCAACATCCTGGTCATTGTTGGTGACTCATAAGGGGGGATCAACAAACACATGGCATGTGTGTGACCTGCCCGGCCTCTGTGCCCCTGACAGCTCTTGCAAGTCTTCCCTACTCAGGTCAGCATAAGCTAGACTCGGAGGCAGCCACTCCTTAGCAAGTGTTTGCATATGAGATAAAATCTGTTTGTTCTACCATATGGAAGGACTAACACCTGCACCACAAACTGCTACTCAGGGTTTTCCAATAAAAATAAACCATATATAGAAACTTCAAGCCCCTCCTTCCTTCCTCAGCTTGGACATCAATATTACCTGTATTCCTTGTTTCCTTTCTTCCTTCTTATGAAATGGCATTACCAATGTTCTCTCTCTCTCTCCTCTCTCTCCTTTCTCTCTCTCTCTCTCTCTCTCTTTCTCTCTCTCTCTGTTTTCTTTCTTACCAAAACATCAGTGAAAGAGACAATTATTGCCTCAGAAACATTGGCAACTTGAGTGCATTACTTTCTGTAGCCTAGTTGGCTTAAAATTTAAATTGGTAGGCTAAAAGTACTAATCAGATAAATATCCTGATTAATAACTTGATCTCCTGGTTAAATGTTTAATCTACTAACGTATGGTACTTACCTTCAATATGAACAATTTAGGGTACACATTTGGAATTTTAAACTTCCAAGAAACCACAAAACTTAATGACTTATGCGTCATGGAAATGCAAAACAAGGCAAAAATCTATTGACAACAGGCGCAATTATTGTAATTTTTGTTTCCTGAAGAGGGAAACGGGCACAAACAAGGGAGGCCTTTTAAGAGATTGGCGTGACTTGCATTCCTGGCTGTTCTGAATTGGCGCCTATTGATAGAAACACTCGACAGATGACCCTAAAGGTACACGGGTGACTCGGTATCCTTTTCCCATTATGCACCCACACTTTTGTGGTTGCTCCTTCCGCACGGCTTCCAAACTCTGTCCTGTAGTGGCCAGCCAAAAGACGGGCATATCTGTAAAGCTGACAACTGTCCTAAGGCCTAGCTTTGCTCACTAGTCGGTCGTCAGATGGTTAACTTGATTCCAGAGGGCTTCAGTGAGTCAGGCTGGCTTGTCACAGCTGTCTCTACTAAAACTTTCTCCTCTGATAGTAGTCACTGCCACCATTACTTCCAATACCAAGTTGTGTCAATGCCAACATTGCAGTCAGGCAAGGTAGCATGGATGGGCAGGGGAGTCAGTCGCCCTGGGTCGCTATGTACTGCAGCAAGTCACAGCAGCTCTGAGCCTCATGCTGCTGCACACAAATCAGGGGCCTGGTGGGACCTCCCTGACAGGGTCCCTGCGAGGGCTGAATGATAGAATGTGTGCATGCGCCTGTCACTGGGCCTGGCTTGCGATGACCATGCTTGTGGTGCAAAAACACTCGCTAGTTATGAAACAAGATCTGGAAGGGAACAACTACAATGTAAATCCAATACCATTAGCCATATGAATGGGTGTTTGAGAAGCACAGAGGGGATGCTGCGGGTCGGCTGGGACAGGCCTGTTTTCTTTCCCTGGAGCAGTAGGTCTCATGGAAATCTCTCTCTACACAGAGCCACCTCTTACTAGAATTCTTCGGGTATTTTCTGTCACTTATGATTAGAATGCTTACTTCTGAACTCTATAAATACTTCTTATGGTATGGAACACTGCCCCCCTCCCCCTGCACCAAACCCAGCTTCTTGTGGATAGCAGTGATTTTCCACATCGTGTTACTGACATCCTAGGCCCGAGGCCTGACCTCCGTGGTCCCAACAGAGCGGGTCTGGTCACGTGCCCCAAATACCAAACAGAAAAGGTCATGGCGAAAAGCAGGAAAGGAGCTTTAGCCAGTATAACCATGTGAGGAAGGCGGAGTGAGATCCGGCGTCTCAGCCCTGTCCTCGGGGGCTGTGGGCTTAAACAGAGGAAGAGCTGGGACAGGGCTGAGAGGCATGTGCCATTGAGCAGTCACAGTCCAGTGGCGGTCCAGATCACAGTCTCAGGGCTGGTTCTGCGAGGGTCTTGCTAAGTTGCTGAGGCTGTTATTGAACCTGCGATCCTCCTGTCTCAGCCTCCCAAGTACTGGGATTACAGGCGTGCGCTACCACATCTGGCTGTGACTCCGTTTTTGTTTATTGTTTTCAACTGTTCTGTTTGTTTTGTCCCTTTGCTGAGGGGCTTGTCAAACTTACACATGAAATTTTAGGCTATAGTGAAGAAGCATGATATAATATGTTGAAGAAATCAGCAGTCATGTGGCCTGTATATTGCTTTTGTTTTCATTTTTGTTTTTCTGAACTTGGCATATAGACCAAACCTTGTGATTTCTGACCTTCAAGTCTCCCAGAACCATACTGCCACATTAGTTCAGTCTAACAAGTGAGGTGCGACTTTGCCTTAAACGTCTCCTCACAGCCATTTCATCAGATGTCCAAGTGAGTCAACATTAAACAGGAAATTTAGGGTAGTTTTTATTTATTTATTTTCTGAAAATGTTTTTCTTGTTTAAAAAATGTCTAATGCCCTGTCTCCTGGAATAGTCCTAGCAATACGTGGAGACACTCTGGAATGATTGCTTTTGGCAGGAGGCCACGTAAACCTCTCTGCTTCTTTGTGACTTCTGAGTAGGGTTGACAAATTGTTAAAAAACAATAATCACAAACAGAGAGCGTGTTGGAGTTTGGGCTCCGCCACCGTGCCTGCTGTGAATCGGGACCGAGCCCTGAGATCCCAAGGTCTCCATGGTGGCACATCCTTTGCAGCGATGATTGCTTTTGAAAATTGCTTGCAAGCCGGGTGTGGTGGCGCACGCTTGTAATCCCAGTACTTGGGAGACTGAGACAGGAGGATTGCAAGTTCACGGCCAGCCTCAGCTACGTAGTGAGACCCTCCCCAACTTAGTGAGACCCTGTTTCAAAAATAAAGAATAAAAAATAGGGCTGGGGATGTAGCTCGGAGGTAGACTGCCCCTGGGTTTAACCCCCAGTACCGCAAAAAATAAAAAAAAAGAAAATTGCTTGCCAGGGCTCAAATCATGTGTGTGTGTGTGTGTGTGTGTGTGTGTGTGTGTGTGTGTGTGTATGAGAGAGAGAGA